>PVKE010027538.1:0-21534 GCA_004027555.1 Craseonycteris thonglongyai | reverse complement strand
GGGGGAAGCCATATTAACTAATGGTTTAGATGCTTAATAGAATATATTTCAAAACTTGAAAAGTTACTCATCTAGAATACTTCCTTGACATTGCTAAAGAACAGTTAATTGTCCTATTTCTTTACCTTTCTTCATTATTTGTAATTGCCACTCAGGAGCTAAATAGGCAATATAAATGATATGTCTTACAATGAAACCCCAAACTATAACCATTAATTCTTAAAAGTTGTAAAGAACCAAGAGTTCATTTTTGTTCCTTTTGTGACATATATGAGCCATATCATCTCCCTGCTTTGAGTGAAAAGAGCTTTATTTCAAACTTCTTTGTTATATTATAAGATAATCTGTTCTTGTGTGACTTCCACTTAGTAGGCCTAATTCTGACCTCTAAAGTCCTTCAAATAT
Source organism: Craseonycteris thonglongyai (assembly GCA_004027555.1). Classification (NCBI taxonomy): domain Eukaryota; kingdom Metazoa; phylum Chordata; class Mammalia; order Chiroptera; family Craseonycteridae; genus Craseonycteris; species Craseonycteris thonglongyai. The sequence goes on along the minus strand of PVKE010027538.1, from coordinate 21,129 downwards.
TTGAAGAAAATTACCAGGTTTATCTTTTGGGCATTAGTTGTTATCTTAAACAGAATCATAAAAAAAAGTCAAAACATTTCTGAAAGCAATAGCTATTTCAGCTTACTTTCTCCTTTCTTTCCCTTCCTTCCTCCCTTTCCCTCTTCTTCTCTCACTCCCTTCCTTCCTCCCTTCCTTTCTTCCTTTCTGTTTTGAGGGTTGTTTTTTTTCTCTGGTAATGGATAAACTATTTGTCAGTATAACCAGAATACATGAAATGCATAGTCTTCTATATTTAAAGGATCTAAAGCAAATATTTGCCTCCTCAGTTTTGAAGGAGGGGGTGAGGAGGGGGAAACCATTTAGTATATTTTATATATTACAATGTATTAACATGCACTGAAGTACAGTGAAAGTGGTTAAGAACACATATTATGAAGTCAAATTTGGTTTGAATCCAGCCTGCCCACTGGCTGTGTAAATTGGGGTATATTACTTACCTTCTCTGTATTTCACTTTCTCCCCATGAAACTGAAAGAAATAACTGTATCAAAACAAAAGGAATGTTGAGGGGTGTGTGTGTGCTATTGAGAATGGTGCCTGGCACAAAGTAAGTGCTCTATGTGTTTGTTAGTAATTATAATTTTTGCTGTTACTATGTACCTACTCTAAATTGAATCATCATGGTAATATATGCAAGAAAACCCTAAAGATGTTTTAATTACATTGATTCAGATTTTTCCAGATCTCAGTAATAAATAATACCCTTACTTTTATATGGTACTTTAGCAACCTTACAGGAGCAAACTATTCAACCATTAAAAATTGTTTTCAGAAGAATATATAATGACATAAAAGTATGTCTGCAAAATATTAATTGGGAGGTTAAAAAAAGCAACTTGCAAGCAGCATAAATTATATGATCTCCATTCTGTTTCTTGAAGATTCAAAAATATGTAGGTAAAGAACAGGAGAGAGACAGACAACAGATCTTACTGGAAACTCATGCAATAAAATGTCAACAGTGGTGTTATTCTTCAGTAGTGATATTGTAATTAACTTATTTTTCATCTGTTTGTTTTCTATATGGTCTAATTGTTTAATAATAACCACATATCAAGTTATCAGAAAAAAATACAGTACTTTTAAATGTGCCTTTAACAAGTTGTTCAAATCTGAGTTTTTCTTAAGTTTTTTTTTTTAAGTTTGTAAGTAAGGTAAGTTTCTCTACCTCTGGGAAATACATAAAATAAAAAATCAAGGTAGTGAATAAAGTAATAAATTCATCAGAATACAAAAGCCAACAAGGAATAATGTATAATTATATACATCCCAAAATTCTATTTCCTCTTTTGATTGCTATTCCAGCTATCCCACAATGTTTCTCGCTGCTATAGAACTTCTCCATCAGATATAATTTACAAACACTGGGAGATCACAATGCTCCATGTTATTTCCACTTCACAAATAAGATAAAAACAAGTTTGTTACAGAATAGCAGAAAGCATTTGCATAATAGAACAATGAAATTTATAGTATTAGTCTCTCAAAATTCCTTTGCTCTAAAAATTAAGAGCTGAAAAGCTACATTTTCTCTATTATGTTTTGTAAGTACTTACATTTAGAAACACTTGCTGTAGTATCTTTTTTTTCTTTTCTCTTTTTTAAGTGGTAAAATTCTAGAGTCAATTATATAAGAAATGTTCTCAGCAATATTCACTGTTTTTAATGACTGGCACAGACTTTACTATATCCACAAGCACCCCACCTCATTTGGGGAATAAGAAAAAGCAAGTTTTAGAAATATGCTTTACATATTCAAAATTCTCACTAAAGTTTTCTAGAATTCAGAATAGAGTGCCTTCCATAAATTTCCAGTAGACTACAGATTATATATTTTTTGGCTATAACAAATGTATCTCACTTTGATTTTGATAAACCAAAAATTCTGCCACTTTTTTATTTTTAAATCTCTTGATTTCTATACATATTTAACAATGCTAATTTAGTCTGCAATTAAGACTTTGTAAAAACTTAAGAAAAAAATGTCTTTACATTGAACCTGGGAAAACACATACTAATATAAGAAATCATTTACTATAACATTTGGACTACATAGTAACCATAACCATCCAGAACACCAGAACATGCCAAAAATTACATAGGCAAAAAACTCATATGCTCTGGCAAAATTTGTCATACATTACACATACCAAGTCATTTAAATTTCACACTATTTAGGATATGTGACCTATAATCAATCAGTATAGATAAAAAACCTATATGCAATCCATAATCATCATAGTAATAATGATCACCTAACGTCTCTAGTAATCCATCTCTCCTCTTCCCTCCCACAATCAGTAACTCCCGAATATCACTCTTAACATAAATAACAGGAAACTTGAGAACAGACTTTCAGTAAGTCAAAAAAGCATTCCAAACCAACTGCCCTTATCGGTTTTTGAACATGTAATAAAAAGAACAAGAAGTTAGGCAAAAAAAACAACCCTCTGAAACAAAAAGGTGAATAGAGTTTAATAAAGTCTCCTGAATTTATCAATTCAGAATAAGGTGATTTATGAAAGTTTGCTTATGATGGGTTTGAAAATAATTTCTCTGATAGTACCATATTCTATATGCTAGCAATAGGCACTACTTTAGTTATTTATAATTATCCTTCATTCATTCCAAAGCTATTAAAGGAAATCTGTAATTCTTTTTAAAGCCAGTAGAACATATTTAGAAAAACATTAATTAAAAAAAATTTTAAATGACAAGGCCTTAGAAGAAAAGTTAAGAAGTTAATAAATTTCAGGCTTCATAACTTCAAGTATATGCTGGACAAAGTGATGAGTCCAACAAGTTAGAAATCTACCTATACAGTCAATAGATGACCCTAGATTAAATCAGTGTAGTTTTTTCCCAGGGTCCAAAACTAAGATGCTTGATCCTCTTCCAGTAGAGGGAGCAAAATCACAATATTCTACTTGGGCCACAAAAAGAAAAGAAAGAGAAGGGTTTATAGGACCCTTTAAGTATCTTGAAACCTATCTAGACATTTTTTAAAAATACTGAAAATACCATTTGAAACAGAACTAAAAATCAATCCAAAGGAAAAGATGAGATTTTATCTTTTTCAAACATTTCAAGGCTTTGAAATTAGCAAATGATCCCTAAAACTTTAATTTCAAGAACTATGGCATATTTTGTTGTTCACCAAATCTCACAGATAACCGAAGTATTGAAGCATTATGAGGCCTTAATTTAACAAGATTTCAGGAAAAATGATAAAATAATAAATACATTAAGTACATTTTTATTATAAAACTTATTCACATAAAAAACTATAGAAAGCAAAGGAAAGAAAAGTATAATTTCAACATCCTAAAACAATCAATTCCCTCCAAGTATCTTTTCATATGCATATTTCCACACTGCTATGAAAAAAGTATAATTATTAAAACATTAAATGCTTACTATATAACCACGCATAGTTCTAAGCACTTTTACATGTTATAACTTTTATAATCTTTACAAAAGCCCTATTACACCCTAGTATTACTCCACATTTAAAGATGAAGCAAGTGAGACACACAGAAATTATATAAATAGCTAAAAGTCACATCGCTAATAAGCAACAGGAACCAAGATTCTAACCCAGGTAGTCTGGTAACAGAACCTACACTCTTAACTACTTTATTATAATCTTAATTTTGAATTATGCTTTTCCCCATCTTTAACATATTCTCAGTGTTAATCTTCAAGTTTTTTTGAATGCCTATAGTAGTCCACCTACTATGGATATGATAAATTATGCTGTTTTTATTTATTTATCCCTTATAGATAAAATAAGATAATATCTTTGGGTATATTACTTTTACTATGTTTGGGTTATTATAATAAAGTATATTTATATTCAAATATACCACCAAATTGCTTTCCAAAATATCTGTATCAATCAACAAAGCTATATATATTCCAATTTCACCATAAATTTGCTAGCATTAAGCATTAACATTAAAAAAACTTATTTTGAACAAGTAAAAATGAAACGATGCTGCAAAATGAATTAAAGTTGCCCATTATTCTGAATGTTGTTTACTACTAAATTCAGTTTCCTCTTTTGTGAATTTCAACTTATATGCTTTATATAGTTACCAATTCAGATCTTAAAAGTTTGCTTATCAAGTTACTTTGTATATGAGCTATTTATAAGAATATTAACCCTATGTCCATCATATATGCAATCAAATGTTCCCTATATGCTCCTTTTAAATTATGGCTAAATTTTCATTTGTTTCTGATTAATCTTTCTCTTAAAGGCAATCATAAGCAAAAGTTATGAAGGAGGTCTTAGAACCTTACAATTTTCTAAATATAAAAGTTACTCCATTACTTTGAGCACATCAATGAATGGCTTTCAAATATAAGACTCTCAAATATAAACCTATGTCAAAATATGAATATTAATTTAATAGTACAGATTAGTTTGATCAATTTTGATTATGTCTCATATAAGATTAACTCAGTGAATAAAAGCCCTCCTTACCCAAATCACCAAAATAAGAGCTACATACCTGTCGCTGTAAACATAGGCGATTTCTGTCATGTAAATGCTGATGATGATTAGAAAGTGATGAATGCCAACTCCGGGCCTGACTAAGCAACTGTGTTTGAGCCATATCAGAAGGCCGAGTTACAAGATGGGAAGTAAAGTGCCGATCAAGGTCATGATCCAAAACATGACTTGAATTATCCTGCCCAAATGTTGACTCATCAAATTGGGGAAGGAGATCCTCATGAAGAAGGTCTTCTGGGTCAAGTCCTGTGAATGGCTCAGTCTGAGACTCCACTTGAAGTAAATTCTCTTCTAGAGATGAAAAGCCATTCGTTTCTATATGATCACTGAAATGGCCCACTTGAGTTCCTGAGTCAACAGGACCAGGGAAGTTCATGTGCACAGGAGATAACTTTGAATTGCTATAATTACCCTGAGGATGTGATGAATGCAACATCTGGAAATTATTTGAATTCAGTGACGTAGGATTTAGCATATGCTGAGTAGATTCTTGCTTGACTCCCCTATGAGGTGAAAAGGAATTACTTCCAGTAAAATCAGATAAAGTCTGATTTACATGATTAGGTGCTAGGACTGCAGAGGACTGAAGAAGACTGTTCGGTGACACATGATTACTGGAAAAGGAATAATGTGAAGAAAAATGCTGTGAATTACTGACAGAACAAGAAGTCATATTTGAAGATGGTCCATTAAAATTTCCTTCTTGCCGATTGCTACACTTGAGAAAGTGTACTGAAGGAGGATTTGATGTTTGAGGAAACTGTTGCATCGAAAGAGACTGTTGTGAAGTAGATGCGTTAGTAATTTGTGGTGGATGGTTAACACTGACTCTGTGTGGACCAGAAACATTAATATCCATAAAATTTTTAGACTGGCTAAGAGAATTTTGCCCTGGGTTAAGATTATTTCTGTTTTGTTGTGAGCGTAGTGAAGTACACTGTGTGTGCTGTTCATTGGCCTGAAATAAGGCAAAGTCATGGTGTGCCACAAAGCTTTTATTCTGATGCATAGAGTGAGAATGTCCTTGGTGAAAAGGAGACCCATTTTGATTTGAAATGCCAGTAGCTGTCTGGTGACCCCACATTGGACTGCCATCTGAGACATCTGGAAACAAACCATTGGGTTGGTTTTGGGGATGGATTGGAGAACAATTAAACTGTGAGTGTGGAGATAATACATGTTCAGCTGGGCTACCAAAAGATTGATTAACTTGATGAAATTTCATTGAATCAAACTGATTTAAATGTTCATAATCAGTCATCTTCTGATGTGTTGGAGTACCTTGGACATGGTTCAATGAGTCTATGTGCAGAGGTTCGAATTCTGCACCCAAGTTCAATTCATCAACTAGTGAAACAGGTCCTGGTTGTACAAATGCATCATCTGACAAACCTTCTAAGGTCTCGCTAAAAAGATTGGCATCATCAAAAAAATCCATCATAGGATCTGTCATCTTGAAAAGTTCAGTAACAACCTGAGCTGTTCAATCTAAATGAAGTATATTCAGCTTCTCTGTAGTAGATATTATTGGATCATTTCCAAAGGTCATCAACTAATCCAAAACAGGTCAATGTTCATTACTGCTCTAGGTAATGACATGTCATGAAGTGTCAGAATCCTAGAAAAATAAGAACAAAATCAATTAAAGTTTATTCATTTAAATAATGAATATTCATTAAAATGCTACAAAGATTATATAGCATTTAAAAAACAAAATCTCAGTGTACAGTATTGTTTAATTGAATAATGCAAATAGCTCATTAATTTTCCCTACAAGAAAAAAGCATGATGGTACAGGGAACAAGACTATATGCATTAAAAATGCATATTACTTTGAAGTTTATATATTATGATGACAGAATGTAAACTTGAGGATGGTATGTCAACTACCACATGCATGCCATGAAATGACCATCACTCCCCAGCAGCTCTAGTATATATAAAACACATATGCATTATACTTCAAAGCTATATTTTAAGAGAGCTGACATGAAATCCTTTCATTTAGTTTGTTCTTTTCCTTTAGAATTCTGAGCAGATAAATTAGTTCATAGGGTATATATGAAAATACATCAAAAAAAGTAATTGTATGAGGTCATAAGTGGCCTAAAATGAGATATTAGACATTTAATCAAATGCCAGGGAGGACAGACATGTGATATGTTGGGGATGTTCCTACATATTGCTACCATGGTCCTCTTGCTCACCTATCACAGAATACTAGACTTTCTGATAGCCAACAAATGATCATCAAGAGAGAAAATAACCATATTTATGTATAAATACACACTATTTATGCTTGGGAAAAATCTGACAGGATATTTGCTAATATGAAATGTCTAGCCAATTTTAATCCAGGTTTGTATCATTCAAAATATTTTTAACAAAGGTATTTATGGTTTTGCCCCCACTGTCTTGCAGAGCAAACCACAAATGAAGGTTCTTGATTGTCAACATATTATTCAAAAATTAGCAAAGGCCTAAGAAATTTTTCCAGAACTTCTAATTTTGAGGTCCATATTAAGAAATATAAATTTCCTAAACAAATTTCTGCTTACTATTTAAATGTAGAAATGCTTTTTAAAAATTCTGAGAAGTAAAAACTATAAAAATCTGCATTAATTTTACCTAGTAATAGACTTATTTATTATCAATTACAATGATTCTATAAGTACTTTAGGAAATATGGTTTAAAAAAAAGTAAAATACAGAAAAAAGGAAATTATTTTTCCAGACTTTTATACTGTGAAACCAAGATGAAGGACTGGACTATACAGTCTGAACTGAACAAAGCATTAGCCAAAAAAAATAAGGCAGGTTAAATTAATTTGCTGGAAAATATCTTTTATTTAGCTTCAGATTCTAGACTAGAAAAATCTATGTATTCCTAAGCCATTAATTAGGAAAGTAATGTCTTATATTCTTATATGAAGATATAATTATTTAACAATAGAAAAATAAAAAGAAATACAATGCAGGATGCCAGGAAAGCTCAGCAGTTGAGAGCATGCCTCATAATCTCGAGGTCCAGGGTTCAATTCCCGCCCCAGCCCATGCAAATCCGTATGCTGAACTGTAGCATAAGTGGTCACCACCCAATGCCAAGGTTCTCACTTCCCATGTGGGAGGTCTCTGCTTCAGGCCCCACATACACCTGTGTGGAACAAAAACTAATGATGTACAACTATGGAGACTGGTCTGGGCCCTTCCCCCTTCTCTCTCTCTCTACTTCTCTAAAAACAATAAAATAAATCTTAAAAAAAAAAAATACAGTGGAAGTTACTGAATCCAATATGCCATCAAATATAAGGTACATCACTAGTTGACGTAACTTGGAGACAATAAATGCTGCCAATTAAACTATGACACTATACCACTTCAAATTTTTATAATTAAACTTTTAAAACATCTTTAGATTTAGACTTATTCCAAAGAATTTACCAAAACTCACTGAAAAAACATACAAACACAAAAGCTGCATCTAGATCTGTAATAAGGAGTTTGAATTTGTAATTTAAAACCTCCCAACAAAGAAAACCCTAGACCAGATAGCTTTAATAGTGAATTCTACCAAATATTTAAAGAACTGATACCAATCATTCTCAAATTCTTCCACGAATGCAAAAAGGTGGGGACACTTTTTAAACTCATTCTGTGAGGCCAATATTACCCTGACAACTGAAGCCAAAGACATTACAAGAAAAAAATAAAAAAACAAAACACTAAATATTAGTATTTCTTATGAATATAGATTTAAAAAAGTCATCAACAAAAAACTAGCAAACCAAATCCAGCAGCAAATCTCTCTCTCTCTCTCTCTCTCTCTCTCACACACACATACACACACACACCATACTACACATCATGACCAAGTGGGATTTATCATAGGAATGTAAAGGTAATTAATTCAACATACAAATATCAATGCAATACATATTAACAGAATGAAGTGAAAAAGCACACCACTACTTTAATAGATGCAGAAAAACTACTTGATAAAATTTAACACCCTTCCTGATAAAAACAGTCAGTAAAAGAGAAAAAGAAAGGAACTTCTTCCTCAGCACGATAAATAAAAGCCATATATGAACAAGTTACAGCCAACATCAATCTCAATGGTAAAAGAATAAAAGCCTTTACCTCAAGATCAGGAACAAACATAGATACCCACTTTCACTACTTCTATTCAATATTGTACTGGAAGATCTTGCCAAAGAAAATAGGCAAAAAGTAAAATAAAAGACATCCAAATGTGAAAGGAAGACAAATAACTATCTATTCAAAGATAACACAATTTTATAGAAAATTATAAATAACACAACAGCTATTAGGGGAAGTCAGAATGGCTCAGTGGGCTAGGCACTCGCTTTGCAGCCCCAGGGAATGGAGGATTGAATCCCGGTCCCGGCCCATGTGGACTCATATGCTGAACTGGGGCGAGTTTCCCACGTGGGAGGCCCCAAGTTCGGCCCCCAGCTCATGGAGGTCTGCCTCCCATGCAGGAGACCACTAGCCTGGTTCCAGCCCTGCACGGCCCAAGCCCACCTATGTGGAAGGAAAAATGTCGAAAACCGATGATGTACAACTATGGAGACTGCTCTGGGCCTTCCCCCTTCTTTCTGTCTCTCTGTCAAAAACCGTAAATCTTTAAAAATAAAACCGCTAATAAATGAATTCAGCAACATTACAAGATACAAATCTATGCAGAAAAATGAGCTGTATTTTAAAAATAGCAATCAACAACCCCCCCAAAAATTAAGAAAACAATTCATTTACAGTAGTGTGAAAATAATAAAATACTTAGAAATAAATTTTATTAAGATCAAATAAGATGTGGACAGTGAACAACAACATATTGCTAAAAGGAATTACAGTACATCCAAATAGAAGACATTCTGTGTACATGGGCTGGAAGACAATACTGTCAAGATGACAATATTATCTAAAGTAATCTAAAGATTCCAATGCAATTCCTATCAAAATGTCAATGATGTTTTTGGAAGAAATGAAAACAAAACAAAACAAAACTCATCCTAAAATTCATATGGAATTTCAAGAGACGCAAATTGACAGCTAAAACAATCTTGAAAAAGAACAAAGTTGGAAGACTCATATTTCCCAATTTCAAAACTTACTACAAAACTACAGTTATCAAAATAGTGTGGTGCTGACATAAGGTTAGACATATAGACCTGGGATAGAAGTAGGAGCCCAGACACAAATTCTCACACTTATGGTCAACTGATTTTTGACATGGGTGTCAAAGACCATAATTGATGATAGTGAAACTATTAATAGACAGCCACTTACAAAAGAATGAAGTTGAACTCTTACCTTATACCATACACAAACATGAACTCAAATGGATCAAAGATATAAATTTAAGGATTAAAACTATAAAACTCTTGGAAAAAACATATGGGCAAATCTTTGTGACTTTGGATCTGGCCATGGTTTCTTAAAATATAACACCAAAAGAATGGATGACAAGAGAAAAAAACAGATAAATCAGAATTCATAAAAATTAAAAACTTTTACATCAAAGGACATTATCCAGACAGTGAAACGACAATATACAGGAAAGCCGTGATGGCTCAGTGAGTTAAGCGCTCACATTGCAGCGCCGGGAACTGGGGATCGAATCCTGGCCTCCGGCCCGTGCGGACCCATATGCTGAACTGGGGAGCTCCCCCAGTTCAGTTCTGTCTCTGTATCTCTCTCTGTCTCTGTCTCTCTCTGTCAGAAAGGAAGGAAGGAAGGAAGGAAGGAAGGAAGGGCAATATGCAAAATGTGAGAAAAATATTTGCAAATCATATCTGATAAGCTTTAATATCCAGAATTTATAAAGAATGACCACAATTCAATACTATAAACAACCCAATATTAAAATGGGTGAAGCACTTCAATAGACATTTCTCCAAAGACATACAAACGAACAATAAACTCAAAAAAATCTCATTATCAACCATTAAGGAAATACAAATTAAAATCAAAATATTATTTCATACTTCCTAAAAATGGTATTAGAAAAGTGAAAAGTAACAAGTTTTGGAGAGGATGTACAGAAACTGGCATCCTTACACACTACTGGTAGGAATATGAAATAATAAAGTCACTGAGAAAGAGTGGTTCCTCAAAAAGTTAAAACACAGAATTACCATATAACCTAGCAATTCTATACACCCCATACATCAAAAGAATTAAAACCAGAAACTCAGATATTTATACACATATGTTCATAGCAGCACTAGTCACAATAGCCAAAAGTTGAAAATAATTCAAGTGTTGATCAACAGATGAATAGATAAATAAAATTTGGTATGTACATAAAATGAAATATTTCTTAATCACAAAAAGGGAATGCAATTCTGATATACACTTTACTATGGATGCACCTTGAAAACGATATGCTAAGTATAATAACCAGACACAAAAGGGAAAATATTGTGATTTCTCTTACATGTAGTATCTAGAACAGGCAAATTTCACTGACAGAAAAACTAGAGATTACCAGGGGCTGGGAAGAAGAGAAAGTAGGGCATTATTTCTTTGTGAGTAGTTTCTGTTTGGGGTGAAGAAAATATTTGGAATATTTGGAAATAGGTAGTGGTGATGGTTGTGTAACATTGTAAATGGAAATGCCATTGAATTGTATACTGAATGGCTAAAATGGCAAATTTTATGCTATAGCTTACCACACATACTCCTTCCTCAAGGCCTTTGAACTTCCTAAGTGCATTCTTGCCTTATTTCAATCAATTTTCTCAAAAGTAACTTTCTCAGTGAGGCCCTTCCTGACCACTCTTATCTAAAATGACATCGTTCCCCTCCACATTTCACATTCCCCTTCCTTGCTTTATATTTTTGCCTTAGTACTAACTAACATTATATATATTTTACACATTTATTTTGTTTAAAGCCTATGCTCCCTGTAAAATGTAAGTTCTAAGAGGTCAGAAAATTTTATTTAACGTACCCCTAGTACTTATTAAACAGTATCTACCACGTAGTAAGGAATCAGTAATACATGTTTATAGACCCTACAAACAAAACATTTTCAGGTGGGGGAGAAGGAATGTTATTTGCTCCTGTCTTTAAAAGAGCCTTATGTGCAACTTTTTATAAAATGGCAACAGTGGTTATCTGGACATTGACTTTATAGTTCATTTAAAAATGATTTTAATTGTGGTAAAATGTACATAACAAAACTTGCCATCTTAACCATTTTAAGTGTATAGTTCAATAGTTTTAAGTGTATTCTCTTTTGTACAACCAATCTCTAGAATTTTTTCACCTTGCAAATTTGAAGCCCTGTACCCATAAACAACTCCCCCTTCTCCCCACCCCGCCAGCCCCTGGCAAACCATTTTACCTTCTATTTCTATGAATTTGACTACTTTTAGATAGTACCTCATATACATAGAACCATATAGTATTTGGGATGTGTGTGACGGGCTTATTCTACTTAGCAAAATATCCTCAAAGCTCGTCTATTTTGTAGCATATGTCATATACCACTGTATGTACATTATAGCCTATTTTTTATTTGGGGGTATTTTCAAGTTCTTTTTGAACAAGAAACGTGATGTGCTGCTAAAAAAAGTCCACCCTCTAGTAGTATACTTGACTATTTTATGAGAAGAGTAAAAGATGTCTAGATAGCCAATCCCAAACTGTGACTCAATTTTCAGCCCTACACCGCTTAGAAAACTTCTAACTTAAGCACTCCAAAAGTAATTCTTTAATATACGTATCAACTGTGTTCCTGCTTAATATACTTAACAGTGACTTATAAACCCAAAACAGGCATTTTCAAAATAGGTTAACAGGCTCAAAGAGAAATTTCATTACCCAAAATTGTAGACTAAAACCTATTTAGGATTATTATATATTTACCCTTACCAGGAGACCAAAATTCTACTCTCTGGTACTAACTGAATGTATTTAACACTGTGGCCTGCAGTTTCCTTATCAGTGACTGGTGTGGGTTAGATGCTTGTGAAGGTGTATATATTGGTTTATTTTCTATCCACATACTCACAAATGTTTAAGAATTTTACAGAAAAGAATTTAAAAACAAAAACCTACTCCAACCAACTAGAGATATACGTTCCATCAAAAAAAAAAAAAAGCTTAAGGGGAAGCCGGGATGGCTCAGTGGGTAAAGCGCTCACTTTGCAGCGCCTGGGGCCAGGGATCGAATCCCGGCCCCGGCCTGTGCGGAACCATATGCTGAACTGGGAGCTCCCCCAGTTCAGTTCTCTCTCTCTGTCAAAAAACAATAAAAATAAATAAATAAATATTAAAAAAAAAAAAAAAAGCTTAAAATCCTCATTAAGTAATAAATACAACAAACATTTAAGTAATGGGGCTCCACATTCTAAAATAAAAATTTATCTGAGATTCAACTTCAAAAATACTTTTCAGGGGATGCCAGGACGTCCAGGGTTTGATTCCTGACCCTGGACTATGCAAAGCGCTTATGTTTAACTGCCCCCAAGCTGGTAAGCACAGAGATGGCTTGGAAGCAAGATTGTTAGGTTCCCGTCCTGCATGGCCCCACAGCCACCTGTGTGGAATAAAACTATGTCACAACTAATGATCTACAACTATGGAGACTGCTCTGGGCCCTCCCCTCCTCTCTCTCTCACATTTCATAACAATAAAATATATTTTTTTTAATACTTTTTAATTTAATAAATTCATAATTTTTTTCCCTCTTGAAGACATCTACCATAACATTCTATACCACAATTTTTCAAAAAAAGGTAAAAGGTCATATTCTTCAGGTATGGCTGCCCTCGTTCTTTTTATTTTTCATGCTAATATGACCTTAACATGTAAAAACGTGTACTAGCAGAAATTAGAACCTAACAAAAATATAAACCAATTTGTAATTGTTATACTGGAGATTCTTCTAAGTTATTTCCAATAGCTAATTAACAAATCTTTAAGTTGTTTTTATTAACATCCAAATACGTAAAATCATTAGAAGCCCATTTACGAGTCTTTACTGTCATGTAGTCCAATCTCTGTATTTATTTATACAACTCTATTAAATCCCATCCTTAACTCTGCTCTATGTATTCTTGATGTTTTGGGTTAATCTAACTGTGCTATATATGTTTAACTGTTTGATTGTAGAATAGATTACTAATTAGAAATATGTCTAGAGAATATGAGTCAACCATGTCATAGTTGACAGAGCTCAGCAATGAGTTCAAATTCCAACTGCCATTATAAGCTGTGTAACCTTGAGCAAGATTCTATAATGACTTCCTAAAATAGAGGGTGTCCCAAAATTCACGCAAGTATTTGAATTTTGCGTCATTTGTGCGGTAAAGTGTTGCCAACGAAAAAGAAAAGACAGTGTGACAGCTGACAGTTCAGGGTTATTAAACCTGGAGCGCTGCACAAAAGAACAACATGTTTTCATTGTTGAGCAATGAAAATTTACAATTTTTAATTATAAGCCTGTGTTTTCTATCAAAATTACTTTTTGCGTGAATTTTGGGACACCCTTTATTACTAAGATCCAAGCTTGTTATAGCTGATTGTACTTTGATTGCACTTCCAACTAATTTTTAAAAATATTTTATACTAACAATATCATATGCTTAAACTTAACTTTGCCCTGACTATATCTATCTAGACAGATATACATACATGCATACACACAAACACACACACACTCATTTTATTCCCTTGCTAAAGATAGCAAGGGCTTCAACCTCATTATAAATGTTGCCTGAATTCAAATTTTATCATACCACCATTTACACTTAGAAGTTCTCTCATATAACATCACGCCCCACCACTCACTTCCCACTGTTTGATAAGCTAATGGCTTTGACATTAAACTTCTCTAGGAAGCCTCTACATACATACACACGCCTTTCAAACTGCTAAGTGCCCATTGTTATAGGCCACACCTTACACACAGCATCATCATTCCTGGTCTACTTGTCTGTCTTCCCTACTAAACACGATGAGTGCAGAGATTCGCTCTTATTCACCTTTGTATCCCTAACATCTACTAGTATTAATTTCTGGCACATTAAGTATATATTAATACTCAAATGCTTTCAGGAATTAAAAAATGTCCTGATGTAAAACAAATCCTTATTCTTAATAGTTATGCCAAAAGCTGAGATTCAAAAGCATTCCTTTAAGCAATAGTATATCACTTTATTCCCCCACTGAACTGTAGGGTTTTTGTTTTTGTTTTAATTGTTTTTGACAGAGAGACAGAGAAAGAGAGAAGGGGGAGGGCTCAGAGCAGTCTCCTTATAGTTGTAAATCATCCGTTTTCAACACGGTTTCATTCCACCCACCCAGGTGGGTGGGGGCTGCACAGGGCCGGAACTGGGCTGGGGGCCTCACACATGGGAAGCACACCCCATGAACTGTACATTTTACAATGTTTAAATAGTAAATTGTGTCATATGTATTTTTCTCTCTTTCACACACACACACACACATGAATGACTCAGTGATGCAATTTTAAGTTTAATTCCATTATTCCTCAGTCAAAGAATCCTACTTTCATGAAAGAATAGCCATTCTACAAGGGGCCCTACATCATAGTAGTTAAAAGTACAGGCTCTGAAAATGGACTGAAAGGTTGGAATCCTGATTCTATCAATTATTAGCTATACAAATTTAGGCAAATCACTTAAACATTTTGAAGCTCAGTTTCTTCACCTGTAAAATGGAGATTATAACTGATAGAACTGTTGTAAATTATCTATATAGGGCACTATGTAAACAGTTTTCAAACCCTAGAATTGCAGGGTACTTTTCAGCCTCTGAAAGGGAGAGGCTGTAGACCTCCCCTGTCCCCATTTCCTTCCCAATAAAAGATTTCATCCTGAATATTCTACTTTCATTTATTTTGTAAATTGAGCTTTCAAATAGAATTTTTTTTAAACAAAGGATTCCTTGGTTTAAAAGAACTGAAAGCCACTAATCTAAATAGCAACAACCTAATGCTTTTATTAACATCTCCCTATGCAGATACTCATTTACTAAATTCAATTACTTGCATTTTGTTGGCATTCACACTTAATTTCCTGTTACTCTGCATCTCACAGAAAGTAAAATCTTTAAAACACAATCTCCTGTCAACTCTTGCTAAAAAAAAAAAAAAAAAAAAATGAGGATAACTAATTTAGGGCTGATAACTGAAATTACAAGTTTCCTAGTTGCCGAGTCAGGTCAAGTTGTTTAACTGAAATAGTCCTGAAAATCAATTATAAGCATAACCAAATTGAGTGTAAATATATATTCTAAAGCTATATAGTTCAATTGATATGAAAAACAAGAAATTGTTTAAAATGCAGAATTTTTCAACATTTGACATACACTAAAAACTGAGACCCAGGTTGATTATCACCATCTAATTTTCAGGGTTGTTCCAGGGTTTAGAAATACATTCGAAGATCCTAAAATACAGTAAGTGCTTAATAAATGTAGTCTTCCCTCTCAAACCTGTCATCTCTTCTTAACAGTCACTCAAACCCTCCCATGACTGTTAAGTTTTTCCAGTTGAAATCACCAGATCAGTCTTTACATCTATCCCTTCTCTGTTCTCAGAAGAGAAAGTATGACTTCTCCAAAGATAAATCTTTCACCTCTTAATACCATTCCATCTAGCCTTTCAAAGGGCTTACACCCACACACATTCCTCTTCATCAGAGATCTTTAATCACCTTGCAACTGTCTTGCTTCCCTTCTAACTTTAGCCATCAGCAGACCTCCCTTACCCTAACAAAAATGTACAAACAAAATCATTTTCTTTCTATCCATTCATTCAATGACAGTGAAAATAAATGATCCACTACCTCCATTTTCCAAATACCCATTTGCCTGTTATCCTCTGATACTTTTGTTTCTGTCCCCATAAAATCCCTATAACCATACTTACAGAGATGACTAATAACCTTTTAGACAAATCTAAATGTTCTCTCAATCCCTGTTTTTGACCACTAAGAAATACTTGCCATCATTAAGCAAGTGACAACAGAAGCTAAACTCAAATGCTGTCTTTTGAATGAAGCCTCCAACTGTCTATGAATCTATCATATACTATTTCGGATTTTGAGTGCTTAAAAGAATAAGGTTATGACTTATTCATCTACGATATCACTCACCACCCTGACTGGTCCATAATAAAAGATGTTTGAATGTTTTCTGGATTCATTTCAATTAACTCCTCTGCGTTCTGGATATTCTCCTTAGCTCCCATGACATTATACCATCTTGGACTTTCTTTCTTATGGCTTTCCTTGCTTTTCTTATTTAAAGTAGTTTATAAATATAAGTTTCAATACAGGGATTTCATTTCTATCAAATCCACTTACTTAGCATTTCAAATTCAGCCAAATGTTGACACATCTTCTTCAAACTATCTTCTAAAATGTGATTTCACATTTAAATCCTTGAGGAATTCTATTCCATTTTTCTTATAATATTATAAATTACTCCTTAAAATTTTTTTTCTTACTACTGGTATAAAACTATAAAACCAATATCCCACTACTCTAACAAGGCCATATAGCATCTCACTACCCTCCTTGAATTCTGATCAAAAGCATCCATCTCTTTCAAGATTTGATGAAATAACAGATATGCATTATTTCCTTCTTTCTAAACCATACCCCTAAAACAAGTGTACGTAGTATTCACTCTTTTAAATCCAAACATTTTTTTTTTACGATTTATTTTATTGTTTGAGAGAAGATGAGAGAATCAAAGAGAGACAGAGAGAAGTAGGGAGGGCCCAGAGCAGTGTGCACCGTTGTACATCATTAGTTTTTTCAGTTTCATTCCACACAGGTGGATGTGGAGCAGGAGCAGAACTGAGCTGGGGGCCTCCCTCACGGGAGGGAAGAAACTTTGCTGCCATCCTGGCGGTTACCATTAGTGCTCATAGTTCAGCATGTGGGTTTGCACAGGCTGGATACAGGATTCGATCCCCAGACCTCGCAGCTGCAAGGCAAGCGCTCAACGTGTTCAGTTACCATGGCATCCCTAAAACCAAACATTTTTAAGGATCAAGAAAATAGTGTCTATTATTTGACTATAACTTTGAGACCATAACACTGTTTTGTTCTAATCTTCTGTAATCCAATAGAACAACAGGGGTATTCATTTTTGGACTGAAAATCTTTGTATTTTCTATTTCATTTCTTTGTACTATGTCTCATTTAAATAGAAAGATATTCATCATCAAATATTCAACTTCGAAGATCAAAAATGAAAGCAAGATTTTTCAAATATTTCATACCACATAACTGACTATCGAGTAACAGACCTTATCATACACTGCTAAAAGGAATGTATGGTGGAACATGTCTGGAAAACAATATGGCATTATTGCTGAAGTTGAACATATGCACACTTATCACCAGCTTTTCCACTTGTAGAAATATATGCTCCACAAGAATGTGTGTACATGTGCACCAGAAGACAAGTACAGGAATGTTCATATCAGTATTATACATAATAGCCCAAGATAGAAAACATGTCCATCAAACATTAAGAGTTAACTGGGATGATGCAATGGCTCAGTAGGTTAAGCACTCATTTGCAGGCCCAGGATCTGAGGATTGAGTCTGGGCCTCGGCCTGTGCAGACCCATATACTGAACTGGGGTGTGCTTCCCATCTGGAAGGCCCCCAGGTTCAGTTCCTGCTAGGGTAAGCTTCCCACATGGGACACCCCTGGTTTGGCCCCCAGCTCACGGGAGTGCGCCTCCCATGAGGGAGGCCCCCAGTCTGATTCCCATACTATGCAGCCCCCCACGAAACTATGTGGAATTGAAACCATGTTGAAAACTGATGACATAAAACTGGAAACTGTTCTGGGCACTCCCCCTTTTCTGTCTCTCTCAAAACAATAAAATAAATCTTCAAAATAAATTTTTTAAAAATGGGGATGCCAGGATATCTTAGTGGGTTGAGCACTCATCTTGCAGCCCCAAGGTCCTATGATTATCTTGGCCCCAGGCCATGTAGACCCATATGCTGAACTGGGGTTTGCCCCCACTTTGGAGCTCACCAGGACAAGACTCCCATGTGAGAGGTCCCTAGTTTGGGTCACACCCTAGGTGGGAAACCCCAGCCGGTTTCCGCCCTGTGCAGCCCCATGACTACCTGTGGAATTAAACTATGTAGAAAACTAATGATCTACAACTATGGAGACTGCTCTCGGCCCTTCCCCTTCTCTCTGTCTCCCTCTGTCTCTCTCTCTCTCTCTGTCAAAAACAATAAATCTTAAAAAAAAAAAAATCACCACACACACACACACACACTAGAGTTAACAGCAATGACAATGAACTAACTACTCCTGCATGGAAAAACATGTATTAGTCTAAGACATAATATTATGTAATATTAAGCAAAAGAACATATACTATGATTCCATTTATAAAGTTCAAAGACAGGAAAACTATGGTTTTAGGAGTGAGCATAAGAATTATCTCTGGTAAGGCTGAAAGTGATACTGGGGAAAGTACGAGGGGCGCTCTTGGGATGCCAATAACAATAACATTCTATTCCTTAGCCTGGGTGGTGGTTTCAGGGACAACGTGTTTACTTTGTAGTAAGTCATAAAGCTCTATGCTTATGACTTATACACTTTTCTGAATGTCCATTATAACTTAAAAAAATTTTAACCTAACTGGAACAAGATGAGGCGTATGTGGGGAGGCTGGGATAGCTGAACAGGTTGGATGCTTTCCTCGTAACTGTGAGGTCCTGGGATCAAATCTTCGTTTTCTCCAATCCATTCTCAACCAAAGTGATAACTCTTAAGTTTTAAGTTAAGGCACATTCTCAGTTTCAAAATGTTCAATGACTGCAATGTCCTTAGTAAAACCCAAGATGTAAGCATGCCCTGCTATGCCCTGTATGATCTGCTCTCTGCCTATTTCCCGTTTCATCTTCCATGGGTTTCCTTTGTTATGTCCCTGCCCTGAACTTTCATTTTTTCCAACATAACAAGCTATTTCTTACCTTCATACCGTTTTTTCCCCCTTCCAGAAAACTTTCTTTCCCTGTCAGGTTTCTTCCTCTGTCTTGACTTAAATAGCACCACCTGAGAGAGGCTTTCTCCAACCACACACTCCAAAATTCTATCAATTTTTCTCTTTATTGAATTCATCACAAGTTGTAATTTTTGCATTGCTTATTCACTTGTTCATTATCAGTTTCCACTATTAGACTCTAGGTTCCACAAAGGCAGGGTACAATTAAATATTACACAGAATAAATTAATAAATTAAGGGATCACTTAATAAGTCTGTATAATGAATGAACTGATGTGAATGACCTGGAGTCCAGAGAACAAATTATAGCTCAAAGTGGCTTTCCCTTCTCTGGGGCTCCCACTGTTACTCGATCAACTTTTTGAGGGAGGAGCAAAAAGTGTTAAAGGCAATACAATAAAGGGAATGTCAGGAAACTGGACATGTCCAATATGTGAGACAACTAATTATGCTATCATCTCATGGGAAGGGGAATCCTTAAGGGTTACAATGGCAAGAGATGATTTCATTCACAAGGTAAATAGAATTTGACCTGAGTATTCTCAGACTGGCAACACTTGGACAGGTGGAATGTAGGAGAGTGAAGTCCAATTAATGAAGTAAATAGATACAACGTGTTAGAAGACAGCTATAAAATTGGAATGTGGCAATTTATATTTACAAAATAATAAATGTAAAAATATCTAATTCTTCTATCATGTGGAAGTCTATTTTAAGACATGTTAATCATGTTAAGACCACAGAGCTACAAAACATTTAAAAGGTTACATAAAAGCATTCTGTCTCCTCGGTATCCATCAATCTCTACTGATTCCAATCTTTGGCTTTTAAAGTTTTCCAAACACTCATGACAACATATTTTAATAATTGGTTTTCATAATTCATTTTCATTCTGACAAACTACCTCAAGTTTCCATATTCTTATTTATGTTTTTTATTCACTATACCTGATGAAATTTCCCCAGATCTATTTCAGTAAAATTTATTTCTCCTTTATAGACTTTGCCCTCTCCAGCAATTCATTTTCCTTATCAAAGCAATTAGTTAACTTATTTTATTATATTTTTATCAGTGGTTAACATATCTAACCCTTCAGAAAACCTAAAGTATTCACATGTGCCAAAGTTTTTATTTTACAATTGATAGAAGGTTCAAGAGATTTTACTTCTACTTCAGTTCCTACCTCTTAAATTAAGCCCCTCCCTTCAGTTCTATATTGTTTCCACAGGTAAAATGCCAAGATCTAGTTCAAGCCTTATAGAAGGCATTCAGTTACATTAGGTAAGGGGTTTGGATTTAAGGTGCTAAAGATACTGATGATTTGGGGAAAGCCGGGACGGCTCAGCGGGTTGAGCGCTCGCTTTGAGGCCACGAGGACCGAGGATCGAATCCCGGCTCCGGCCCAGGCAGGACCCACATGCTGAACTGGGGAGTTCCCATAGTTCGGTTCTCTAGCTGTCTCTGTCTCTGTCTCTCTCTCTATCTGTCAAAAGTAAAATAGAAATAAATATGCACTGAA
>PVKE010027537.1:0-21535 GCA_004027555.1 Craseonycteris thonglongyai | reverse complement strand
CATTTGCTATGTCATTGTTTCCCCTCTCTCTCTCTCTCTCTGTCTCTGTGTCAAAAAAAAAAAAAAAAAAAAAAGACTTTGGAGTAAATTGTGAATGAAAAACTCGAAGTTGTTAGATCAAAAATAAATAACACCAGTCAATTGAAGTCTACCATGAAACATATTTAAGTACTAACTAACATTGGTACCAAGATGAGTTTCATATTTTCCCTGGCCCAGTGCTTTTTCTGGCCAATATTATATTAATATACTGGTAAATACATTGAGGAGAGACATCGCTTCCTCTTTCTCCTTGAACTTACCCTACCAGGGGAAGGCCCTCTCATCCGGCCCATGGAGACCTTTTTAGCTGAATAAAATAATATTAAATAAACAATTAAAAACAACATCTATGTTTTGATTCTTTTTTATTTGGACCCCGAGTGTGTAGGCGGCCCCCAAACTGCTGTTTGATAGTTAACGCGGCCCGCGGGCTGAAAAGTTTGGAGACCCCTGCGCCTAGACAATTTTACTTAAAATATTCCTAATATTCATATAATCCCTAGAAGAGAGAGAAGACCAAGGTCTTCTAATGTGTTGCCTATTTATCCAGGTACATAGTTTCATTGGCAGTTGTTATTTAGAAAATGTCAGAAAAGTTGATACAAAGTTATTCAATTTTCCTGGGAGTGTTGTTAGATGAGGCCTTTTCCAGGCAAAAGAGTCTGTATAAAGAGTGTTCTCAAAAACTCTTTGTTAATGGCTAGCACTTAAAATGGGCAAGACCTTATACAAGCATCATATTATCAGCTCTTACCAGCAACCCTAAGAGAGGACTTCGTATCACCCATTTTACAAATGAGGACACTGGTTTAGCAAGGTTTAGGGACTTGCCCAAGGTCACCTTACGTGGTAGAGCTGGTGTTCAAGCGAGGCTGACCATTCGTACTGTTTTAACCAGGACAGAAAAATACTGTCCCATTTCAAGTGGTATGTATGGTCAGCCTAATCTCACTGGGCTGAATTCAAGGTGCTATTAGACTGACCATATATACCATTTGAAATGGGACAGTACTGTGGTTTTCTGCCCCATTTAAAATGGTACATATAGTCAGCCTACTTCAAGCCCAGTAAAACAGACTTTATAGCCTTTGGCTTAACCTACTCTCTATACTACTTCAACATGTCATGCCTTGTGTGAGGAGTTGAGTATAACTTGTCTTTTCCTCTCAGTGTGGCGTGGCATCAGCCTAAAAGCCATTGGACATTATCAATCTCTTATCTGTAAGCAGTCGACTTGATAAGTCAGGGCAGTAATATAATTTTAGTCAGAGTGCTACTATTCCTGACTCTGGGAAGAAGGCACTGATGAGAAGAAAATACATAAATAGTATAATTGAAGTTTCATAGATGTTTCTGAGGTAATAGTTATGTGCAATTACTAAAAACATCTGAGCTTCATCTTTCATTTCATAAACCAAGTCAATGTCTCTTAATAAAAATCATGTGAGGGAAGCCAGGATGGCTCAGTGGGTTAAGCGCTCACTTCGCAGCCCAGGGGACCCAGGATCAAATCCCGACCCCGACCCCGGCCCAGTGCGAAACCATATGCTGAACTGGGAGCTCCCCCAGTTCAGTTCTCGCTCTGTATCTCTCTCTCTCTCTCTCTCTCTCTCTCTCTCTCTCCTCTCTGTAAAAAATAAATGTGTATTAAAAAAATAAATAAATCATGTGAAACCCAATTTTGGGATCATTTTCCTTTCCTTTGAATTTGTTTTTTAACTTTTAAATAGATATTTAACACATCTCTTCTAAATATACTACAGCATTTTTTTTTCCCTTTTAGAAATCATTTGAATTTAAAATATAAAGGAAACTTGGAATGACCTGAGCCCAGGAACAAAAGCCGCCCTTCATTTCCTGTGATTTAATCAGTGGTCTGGCTGTGAATTTTTTGAGTGAGTAGGCTCTGTAATGAGCTGCTTATTTTCCCAGTTAACAGAAAGGGCGCGAACCAGCAACTGGTTCCAACAGGAGTGCCTCCTGACTTTCAGATAAGAGGAGCTGCCTTGAGAATGTGCCTGTGACTCAGCTCTGTGAAACTCACCAGCATCCTTCTCTAGATAAAGACTAAGTGACAGAATGAGAAATCTGTTTATGTCTCTTAGTGGAGAAGGAGGATTCTGAAAATTGAGCCCTCACTTAAAACTGAAAGGATGCTGATTGCTGGCCTAGAAAAGAATAGAGTGAATTTCTTGTATTTTTTTTTTTTTTTTGGATACTGAGATTAGCGTAGTTTATGGTCCTATAGAATTCTAAGAGATAACAAGCTTCTTTGGCTTCACATGTGACTCCTAGCGCAATGTGATTTTTAGCTCCTCTGAGAGACAGAAATTTTGTTCTTTCTTTATGAGGCTGACTAGGCTGAACATACATATGATCTTAAATGGTATAGTACTGTTGTTACCTGTCCTGTTTAAATCATGTCTGGTCAGCCTAAGACTAACAATATTGTGCCATAACATGCTTCATAATATAGTTGCTTTATACATATGTCAATATTGTTGTATTCTCTATTGAATTCAGTTTCTCTGTTTCCCATGTCATATTATATTTATATTTGTGTATCCCTGAGATTGTTTTACATATATATGTAAATATACTTATTAAATAATGAGAGAAAATGACTTATTTTTTTAGGTATTCTAAAGAATTTTCAGAGAAGTAATCCAATGTTTTTCTTTTACTGGCTGGCCACCAACTACTTTAAAAAATTAATAAAATTGTTTATATTGATCATTTGTGACCTACAAAATCAACTATATAAATGGCTCAACTTTAAGTTTCAACAAGTCATAAACCATTAAATTTAAGTTTTGCTAATAAACTTAAAATAATGAGAACTGTATATTATATTTAAAACTTCATATTTGAATATCTGTGATAGGAGATTCAGAATATAAATTCTTGAATATATTTCTTAATATTTCAGACTTGAACTCTCTTTTGCCATAGAAATATTTTTATGTCTTGGTTTATGCTTCCTAGTATAAGAAAGAACTAGTTGCCACCTGGACTTATTTATATGTATCCTGTGAAATTTATAAAATATAGATCTAGCTTGAAGTTATATGGTAAAATTAATTTAATTTTGGTTAGAGGAATGCACAAATATTAAAACTAAAACATTTACTACATTATAAAATAAAAAGTATTTTCCATCTACTCAACAAGCATTTCTTAGATACCCAACATTGGGGCAGGGCACTGACTCAGAGAATAAGACACGAAAGAGATACTCTATATATCCTCTCAAGGAATTACAATAGAAGATGAACAACATCTACTGTTCATATATTTTTTTCACTTACATTTTTAAATTATGAACCCTGCTCTAATGACTTAAGGCTTAACCTGTAAATTATTAGATAAAAGAAAGTTCTTTTCTTCATTTATTATAATTTACCATGTAAGTAATTATGGCATATACTTGTGTAAATTACTCTAAGGTTTAATTAAGTAGCATCATTATGTGCAAATCTTTTATTTCTAAGCCTGTGTCTAATGAGGAAAATGCTTTAGAAACTAAATACTGCTTTCATTTGAGGGGGCCCTTAGATAAAAAATATACGGTAAAATAGTTCAAAGAGAAATACTAGTTAGTACTAACTCACTTTTACTGCCTCATCTTCAAAGCTATTTAAAAGAGCTATCAAGTAAATCTGTGAACACGCCCACTTATAAGTAATGTGGGTGGAGGACTCTCCCCCATCCAAAAGCCTGAACTTGTCCTGCTTATTTGCATGGGTAGCAAGTGAGTCTAACTAGGCAGGTGAGTTTGTTATAGTTCTGTGGTCAGATGTTAGGCTGCTCTAAATGGCTCCCTGACTCCTGGTATTCAGAGCCTTATGTAATCCCCTCCTTTAGTGAATTGCTTTTAAGAAAAAGAACACAGCAAAAGTGATGTCACTTCCAAGATTAGATTATAAAATAGTACTCCCTCCCCTGATCTCTTACTACACACTCTGATGAATCCAGCTGCCTTATGTATAGCAGTGAGCAAGTTGTAATATTTTTGCTGGTAGAGGGTCTTGCCTTCTATTTGTAAAAAAACCAACACATTGAAGAGTAACGAAGTGAAATAAAACAAGGTTTACCTGTATTATCTTGGTTACTTACTAAGTCAGTGAACTTTGTGACCTAATTCTACCACCCTAACTTCTGTGTTCTTATATGTCTGAAAGAAAGGCTGTACTACCCATCCCCTAAAACCGTAGAAATAAGAAAGTGTATGCAAGCCACTCAGTGCAGTACCTAGCATATGGAAATTGGTTACTACCTTTATGATCTCATTTTCTTCTTTTACCACATACAGTGTGTGAGAGTTCATTATTCAATGAACATGGCCACTCAGTATTGAACACGAATAATGAACATCCAAATGTTCACAGGAGTCTTAGAGTTCATTTGAGATGCTACTCTTTCTGAGCACTGAGGTTTTACTATAATGAGTTCTGTGGAAAGTTTCTGATTACATCAGAAGATTCCAAAGAAGATTCCTAATTTGCTTCCAAGTATGAAGTTTGTAGTTCACATTTCAGAAATGAAATCCATTTTAACACCTACTCTTTAACACAGATATAGATCTAAGTCTGTGACATGCTTTCTTAGCTGAATTCTGCCAAATTTCCTATTTGGGGCTGTCTAAAACAGGATTGTTATTTCCCAAATAACCATAGAGGCTCTTTATCTCTCGCTTCTCATCGTTTTTTCCCTTTCATTTTCTTTTCTCTTTTTTATTAGTGTCTGAAATATTTGTTAGTAACAACTCTGTATTTTTTCCCACGTGGATTTTTTTTTTTTCTCACCTGGCACTATATTTTGACCTAGATTAATCCTTCATGTGGTGATGGAAGAAGAGCTGATTCTGGGTGGTGAACACATAAGGCAATACATAGGTGATGTAATGAGATTTGTACACCGGGAAACTATCTAACTGTTACCAACCAATGTCACCCCACTAAATTTAACAATAAAACAGTAATCATCATGTGGTGTTTTGAATCAACCAAAGGTAGCAATCCAAGTAAGGGTTGAATAATGGTAAATTGTCAAATAAAGTCAAATAATGGTAAATTGTAGAATTGATGTTCAAAGCCAGGGAGCTAGGCTCTACAGCCCACGGTAACTCTACAGATTCTACACAGCACTATAAAAATATCACACACAGAAAATGTTTTACTTACTATCCATGTATTTCTTTATGCTGTCAGATGAAATAGCTTATTATAAGGGGAAAAAAGAACAATCTATGATGAGCTTATTATAAAACAAAATAATGACCACATAGTATGAGGGACCCCAAATCAAAATTTTTGGTATTATTCAAACATGGGTACTTTGAACCAATTATGTACAAGGCTTTGTACTAATTGAATAGTAAAAAAATATGACGATAGTGTATAAACGTGAAGATTCCACATTCTAGGGGTACAGGCAGGGATATTAACAGGCAAGTAAATGAATAATCTAGTAAGTGCAAAGATAGAGGTTTTGGGTATTTGTTAAAACCCAGCTAGTTCCAGTAGCAGTGAAACTCATTGTGTTTGGGGCACAAGCAGGCACATGTAGGTGTAATAGGAGTCAGAAAGAGAGGTAGTTAATAATACACAAAAGAAGAGACTTAAACATGATGCCAATGAGGTTGTACTTCATTTTGTCAAAAATGGAAGATGGCAGGATCAATTTGTTAAGCATTAACTCTGCTGGTTTGATAGGAATGAAGATGGGCGATAGGAAACCCAAGCAGTAATATAGGGCAGAGATAATTAGGGCCTGAAATGAGGTTAGAGCAGTGGGTCCACACAGAATCAATAAAACTGAGTGGCTGAATATATTTCAGCATGAAGGACAACTAAAATCAAACAAGACGTTGAAGTTTCTCATTGAAATAAGTGGGTAAATGGTAACAGTATTAATAGATGGTAACAGTATTTCTCATTTGGAACACCATTTGCAAAGTCTCTTCTATAACTTTTAACTTGAAAGACAGTAGCACTAAGGCAAAGAAAAATTTATCTCAGTGAGGATCAGTCGGAAAAAGAGCAAGGAATGTTGATGTTCTGAGGACACAACTGTCAGTTGGGTCTTCAACTTGCTAGAATAAAGAGAATTTGTTAGAATGTTGAAAATTACTGATAGTGAACTGATTCTTTACACTTTTTTAGATGACTTGCCTCATTAGGATATTTAAACTTAAAAAGTCTCTTACTTCACTTGATTGCTCAGCCAAAAGATATTTTTTTTTCTTTCAACTGTTTTGGGGTATAATTAGTGTATAAAAATTGCATATGATTAACATGTATACAGTATAGTGATTGTGCATAATTTACACACTTTTGTTACTATCACTATAATCCAGGTAATAAACATATCAATTACCTCCAATAGTTTCCTTGTATACCATTGTTTCTGCATTATTATTACTATTATTATGTAGTATAAGAATACTTCACGAGATCTTCCTTCTTAACAAAATTTTATAAGTTCACAATACCTAATTGTTAACTATAGGCACAATACTATACAGGAGATCTTTGGAACTTACTCATCTTGTAAAACCCCAACTTTATATCACTGAACATCAACTCCCCATATTCCCCTTTCCTCATCCTCTGATGACCAGCATTCTATCATCTACTTTTATATTTTTGCTAATTTTATATTATTTCAAGTTTAAATATCTCTAGACCCAGAGTTAGGCACTTTAAATTTGAGACAAATAAGATATTTCACATTGTTTTATTTCAAAAGACGTAAGGAATGATAAAATATTATATATACACACATATGTCTGTCTGTGTATATATATGTATGTATGTATGTATGTATGTGTGTATGTGTTTATATGTATATGTACATGTATATGTGTATATGTATGTATATATATGTATATATATGTGAGAAATAGAACTGTCAGTTTTCAGAAGATATACATGAATTAGTAATTTTTTATTGCTTGCTCTTTTGTCTTGATATCTGAAAAATGGGTAAATATAGATTTGAAATATAAATGTGCATTCTTGTTTGAAATACAGACAGTATAGGCCTTGATACCCCTATCACAAAATTTTTGCTGCTGTTTATGTAACTGATAATACTCAAAACTTTTAATTTCTTTGGCTTTTTAATTTCTATTAAGAATATCTGTTTCATTTACATTTTCATATTCTTGAATGGTTCATTAAGGGAGATATCTGGCAGAAGTCACATACTTTAAATTGTTTGATTTTATTACAGTAGAGCTAGTTTGAGTTTGTGTAGTCTGCAGTTATCAATTTTACCTCAAATATAGTAGTAGAAATGGAAGGAATAATGCCACAAGCAGGGGTTATCAAATAAACCGTCAGGTTTTCCTGTTCATCTAAGTAGAACCTTAGCATTGAATGAAGAGAAAATCAATTTACAGATTTTAAAAACAGCATTAAATTTAAATACCTAACCTAAGGACTACAAGAGTGGATCGTGACCCATCAGTATATATTAAAACTTTAGTGCTTAATTGTCGGTGACAATGGTCACCAGTTGCCTCTCCTCCACATGCACCTCTCCTGTGGTTTTTTGGTATACCGACCGGAATTTGATGGACATATGGTCATTCTATATATTTGTCTTATTTGACATGATTTTAGTGCAAGTGGCACATCCTCAAAAATTATTTGGTCTTTTAATTAGTTAAATTGAATTTTGTAGATGATAAATTGGGGCCAATTAATTTAAAAAGTTGTGGGGATGCTGGGATAGCTCAGCAGTTGAGAGCTTGCCTTGCTATCCCAAGGTACAGGGTTTGTACAGGCCTGGCCTTGACCTATACAAACCCATATGCTGAAATGTGACAACCAGTAACTGCTGGATGGCGGTACAGTGAAGGTTCTCATCTCCCATGCAGGAGGCCCCTGGTCAGTCCCTCCCCCTGCCCCCACACAGCCCCACGTCCACCTGTGTAGAATGAAGCCATGTCACAACTAATGATGTACAACTATGGAGACTGCCTTGAGCCCTCCCCACTTCTCTCTCTCTCCCCCACCTTCTCTCAAACCATAAAATTAAAAAAGAAAGAAAAGAAAGAAAGTTGATGATAGTCACAAGGAGAGTAAAAATGAGAGAAAAGGTATTAATAAATCAGACTTTCTTTGCTATTTAGATCTTTGGAATGCTTGATTAATAAGTCCCTTGATATTTTGTACACAAAAAGAGAGGATACAATTTCTGGATATAAATGTATGATCTGTTAAATGTTATATCAAAATGTTTGCTCTCTCAAATTATGTTCCCATTTCTTTTTTCTTTTTTTTTTTTTTTTAAAGATTTATTTTATTGATTTTTTGACAGAGAGAAACAGAGATAGGAAGAGACAGAGAGAAGTGGGAGGGCCCAGAGCAGTCTCCATAGTTGACATTAGTTTTCCATATAGTTTCGCTCCACAGGCGGGCACAAGGCTGCGCAGGGCAGAAACTGGGCCGGGAGCCTCCCAAATAGGTCCCGACAAGAACTGAACTGGGGGCACTCCCCAGTTCAGCATGTGGGTCCATATGGGCCTGGACCGGAATTCGATCCTCGGTCCTCAGGTCTTCAAAGCGAGCGCTTTACCCGCTGAGCCATCCCAGCTTTCCCGATATGTTCCCATTTCAAATCTGTTTGTTTACCTATTACCTTCTTAATGTATTTTATATAGGTTTTAGTGCAATCTTAGTTATCATCATTATTATTTACAAATATAAAGGCCCTCCCTCAGAAAAACTGACTGGAAAATGAATGTACAGAAGCAGAGGCCTATTCTGATAGCGTCATAAATTTCAAAACAACTGCACTTTTATGGCAAATGTTACAACTACTAAACATCAAGTGAACATTTGTGTCTGATTTCGGATTGAAATTCAACACAGCTGATCTTAAATTTAAATTTAGTTTCTTAATTGTCACTAGAACATGTAAACTAATATTAACAGACTGATGAATTGTATAGACTGGTACTAAGATGGCAAATACAGATGAGCTATGATTCAGACACTTGCTAAAAAATATATGGTCGTAAAATATGACATTTCTCAGATATAAAAATCCTCAAGAATAATTGCCTGAAAAAAAAAATAAAAGTTCTCCATGTTTCTCTACGTTGCCTAAAATCTGCTCCTTTGTTAATCTAAAGCAGCAAGAGTTGCATCTTGAATTTTATTTACTGACTACTTGATAGAAGTACACTTACATGCTGAGTTGTTTGACTTCACACCTTTGACTTGTGTTGAAATCCTGTACTGAGTATTTGTAAGATAATGAACTACTACAAAGCCTGTTTCTGAATTTACTCTGAAGATATGATTGAGGACACATTAGGTTATAAGGTATCATCTTTGTGAGAGTTGTCAGAAGATATTGATTTAAATTTTTAGTATCAAGAATTACTGAGTATTTTCTGAATAATTGGCTTGTGTTAGGGATTTTGTGAATTTTGTAACTCAGCAAATCTCAAACTAAGTGTAACAACCGTCAAGAAAGACTTTCAAAATGAGACTCGCAGGCCTTTTTCCCCATTCTGCTGAATCAGAATGTGGAGGCGTATGTCCTAAGCATTTGTATTTTTCATGACATTGAAAAATCATTGGAGTAACTAACTTATCGAGTTTCCCAATTCTCACTTCCGAATGGAAAATTTAAGAGACAAATTTATAGTCCACCCTTTATAAGTTTGTGATTTTTATATTAAGTATGTATTTTTAATTTATCTATTTCAAAATGTATCCTGCTTTGATTTCTCTTTGCCTTAATTTTAGCATTATTTCCTGCTTTACACTGTAGCTCATGTTTGACAAATTGTTGCTTACCGCCTTTAGTTAGGTAAAATTATATCCCATAATATACAAATATTTTAGATGTCCTGTTTAAAAAACATTGATAAATTACACATGGTATAACAACCATCAAAATCAAGATAAAATTAATAGCTCCAGAAAGTTGTCTAATGTTTTGTTTTGTTTTTTTCCTAGTCATTTCTCCTCTATCTACCCTCTAATTATAGCAATGAATGATCTGAGTCACTATTATTAATTGGACCTGATCTAGTACTTTAAATAAATGGAATCATGTCTATATACTCTTTTGTGTCTGGTGTCTTTCACTGAAAAATGTGTTTTCTATGATTCATCCAAACTTCTCTAATTATCAGTACATTACTCTTTTTATAGCCAAATAATAATCTAGTTTCAAGACTATACCAAAATTTATTTATTCATTTATCTGTTGATGGACATTTAGTTATTTTCAGGTTGGGCTAATATGAGTGAACATTCTTATAGAAGTCTTTTGTGGGCATGTGTTCTGATTTCTCTTGGGGAAAACACTAGGAATGAAATTGTTGGGTCACAGAGTAGCTCTATGTCTTACCATATATTTTAGAAACTATTTTCCAAAGAAGTAGTATTATTTGACACTCTTATCAGCAAACTATGAGAAGTCCAAATGCTTATTAGCCTTGCAAGCAATTGAAATTTATCAGTCTTTTTAAAATGTGATCTATAATGGTATCAAAAATTTTTGAATTTGTATTTCTCATGTATTTAAAGATGCTGAGAACATTTCTGTGCACTTGTATGTTTGTATATACCCCTTAGTAAAGTGTCTTACATTTTTTGTCTGCCTTTATTAGCTTGTTAGTCTGTGTTTATTAATTTTATATTATTGACTTATAGGAGTTTTTTTTCTTTCAAAACATTCTGGATATATTATGTTTTCTTTAATATATCTGGATACAAGTCTTTGTTCAGACATACATCTTGCAAATAATTTCTTCTAGTCTGTGGCTTTATTTTTCATTTTTCAATGTCATTTGAAGAGCAGAACTTAAAATTGATGAAGACCAATTTATCACTTTTTTATTCTTACTGTTTTTCTGTCCTATCAAAGAAATCTTTGCCTACTCTATGCTTGCAAGATATTTTTATATATTTTGTGCCAGAAATTTTAATTTTTATATTTACATCTATATGATACATCTCAAATTAATTTTTTGTGGTGTGAGATAAGAGTTATTTGCATTTTGATCTCTACAAATATCCAGTTGTTCCAACACATTATTAAAAAGACAATCTCTTTCTCATTAAATTACCTTGGCACTTTTGTTGAATAACAATTAAACATATGTATATTTGAGTCTAGTGACAGGTTCCCTTCTGTTCCATTGATCTATTATCTATGTGAGAATTATACACTATCTTCATATCTATAGCTTTATAGTGAAGAGTAGAAGCTTAAAATAAGGGAGAATAAGACAAATCAAGCAGTATGAATGTAATAATGTTTTAAAGATTATGTTTGCTAAGTTCTTGGAATTTCTATATAAATTTTAGAATTAGCCAAATTGTTCATACACACTGCTGGGTTATTGATTAATTTTATTGACTCTAGGTCAAATTGGGGTGAACCAATGTCTAGATAATATTGACTCTTTAATTTTGTAAATATGGCATTTATTTTTAATTCATTTAGTTCAAATGTTCTTCATCTATTGAATTGTTCATATGGCATTTCCTCTTCATTAGTATTCTAAATTGTCAGATTCATTTTCAAATGTTGAACTAAATTTGCTTTTCTTCTTCATTGGGCTATAATTGGCATATAACGTTATATTAATTTCTGGTGTGTGGCATAATGTTTGTTATTTGTATATAATTATCATTAAAATAAACTTGCATTATTGAGGTAAACTCCACTGTTTAATGATGTATTCTCATTCAATATATTCTGGATTTACCTTGTTAATATTTTGATGCATATTTTTTAGTATGTTCATGATTGATATTTGTTTCTAATTTTTCTTTCTTTTTTTTTTTGATAACCTTATCTGGTTTTGCTATGAGATCTGTGCTATATTTTACTTCACTCTCCACTTCCTCTTCTGTACTCAAAGGTGACAAAAAGCTGATCTCTCACTGGTCTCTCTTGGCAGGATATATAAGTTCCTATGCTAATGTAAAAAAAAAAAAAATACTACAAACTTGAACTTGGTGGCGTCAAGTAAGACAATTTTATTCTGTCACAATTCTATAGGTTTCTAAATCAAGGCATTAGTGTGCTGCATTCCCTCCAAAGGCGCTATTGGAGAATTCTTCCTTTCCTCTTCCAACTTCTCATGGAGCCAGGTAGTCCTTGACTTCTGGCTACTTACTTCTAATCTCTGTATCTTGACATGGCCTTCTGTGTTTTGCCTCCTATCTCTTATAAGAAATTGAATTTAGGCCCCACCCTGATAATCAAGTATAATCTCATCTCAAGTCCCTTAATTTAATTACATCTAAAAATATATATATATTTTAAGTAAGTTCACAGTCAGTTTCTCAGAGTTAGTGTATAAACATATCTTTGGGGGAGGGGGGTAAGGGGTGACAAACATGGAACACACCGAGGTTTGAATCTTATGTATATTTAAAAAGAAACTCTTTGCATATGTTCAGTTTTAAGCCAAAACACTAATGAATGTATATTTTCTTTTGAAGAAATGTAGTTAATAGAGAAAATCTCAGGCAGGGATAAAGCCATTTAATGGATTAGTTCAGGTATTCCAATAAGAGGAACAAATAAAGAATTAGATATGCAAGAAATTTATTGGAGAAATACCTGTGAAAGAAAGGAAGAGAGTCAAAACAAACAAACAAACAAAAAATAAAAAAAAATAAAAAAAGGAGAAGAACCCTGACCCCTGTGAAGAAGAGGTAAAGGACAACTGGGTAGACTGAGTCTCAGATTGTAAATACTTCCAAGAAAGTTTCACCCAGGTTGATACAGAAACTTTGAGCCCAAATTCCCCATCAAAGAACTTCTACATCTTAGAGGAATAGGCTTTCCTTAGTCATTGGTTTAGAGCAGCCTATTGGAAGTGAAAAGATAGAAAAATCAGGATAGTAAAGAGTTCAGAGACAAGAAATAGGTTAACCAATCAAATATATTCTCTGCAGCAGGAGATCTGATCTGAGTGCAGCACATTCATGGCTGCCATTCTTAATATATGTAAAGCAAAATTTTACTTATTTGGGGGATGCCAATAAAATAAATTATTTCTAAATAATGATTTGTGTCCATCTACTCTAAAGGCCTTTCCCCATGCTGTGATGGTCTAGGAGGATTTTAATCTGTGCATAGAATGTATCTCTATCCCCAAAAAGATGATTCCTCACAAGTCTAATCAATAGACCATTAATTTATAATTTAATTTCATCTAATTATAAATTATAATTTGTAAATTTTTTTTTAAACACAGTACTGGCCTATCATTAACTAAACTGATACTTAAACTTTCTTAGGATTTTTTTTATATATACTTTCTATGCAGATTTGCACATTTGAAAACTGAGCAATAGAATATTATAGCATGACATTTTATTTACATTTGTTCTCTTTATAGTATTTTCCAAACCAGAACCAGAAGTTCTGATTTCTTAGGAAACTTTATGTAGCCAGCCACTACACACTTAAACCACACCAGCATATCTGCCTACTGTTTTAAGAGTCTGGGTGAGGGTCATGTCCTCCAGAAATTCCATGAGAGCAATGAAATGAGTCAGAATGACCTTTAGCCTCAGATACATTGAATATTTACTTTATTCTTTAACCACAGTGAACATTTTGTGGCAGAAGAAGTGAAATTCTGCAGGTCTTGCCCCTAGTTTGAGAGGCTGAGTGAAATGCTCCATTTTACCACATGGCATCAATTTTTACAAGGGGATTTCTGTTGAATCTCTTGAAGATAGGACATGTGTGGTGAGAAGGTGGCTTGAACTTCAAATAACAACTGTTGCAAAAATGTATTGCTTTTCTTTCTCTGCCTAGTTGCTGTGAAATGCATCTCTATGGCCCCTCTTCCTATGTCTTACAAGTGGTGAATTAGATAGAAATTTATAAAAATAAAGCATACGAGCATCAAGAAGTTTCTGGAATTAACCAATGTATTGAAAGCTCTGGGTTTTAGAAACCTGCTCTTCCAAGTATGAGTTACCTTTTTTGCTCTAACTTTTTAGTTCAGTATTAGTAATCTGGATGAGGTCACATGCATCACTAATAAGCATTTTATCAATAGATTCAAAAAATACATATATGTATGTTTAGCTAAACAAGCTAGCAGAATTTGAGAAACAAGTATTTATAAACACATTTTTAGATAGTATTTGATATGTGCCAGGCAATTTGGAAAGTACTTCATGGAATAAATTAGATAGAGTGCTTGCCCCAAATGCTACAGTCTATCTTGGTAACAGACCAGTAAGCATAATTATAATGTACACAGTATGTACATACATGTGTACACAGATATTACATATATGATGTATCATTATGTGGATTCCTTTTGTGAAATCTGTGGTAGGGACATCTGAATAATAACTTGATGATCAGTGAGATTACACCAGAAATATCCAAAAAAAAAGTCATGCAGAATAGAAGAATAAAAAAGAGAAGTTTATATTCTATTCAAAAATGTTTAGTCATTTTGTGTTGCTAGAATACATGTATATATGTAAAAACTACAATTGAGATTGAAAAAGTTATTTGCAGCCAGGCAGCAAAAGACTACTCTATACACATTGGGTGCTTCTGAGGTTTTAATATTAAGGCAAACCTGATAAAAGGACAGAATCTGAAAAAACTAAAACTCTAATAATTTAGAGGATGTTTCTTGAGGAAACTGTTGAGAAAGAAATAACACAGAAACCAGCTGTGGCTCTATGGCAACCTCACTATTAGAGAAAAGCTATCTAATTCAGTTCTGTTAGATATTTATAGGTAAGATAATCCCCAAGAGGTATCTAAGTGGAAAGAGATATAGTTTGGCTTTTCCAGTGGTGGATAGTCAAATAGGACTATGGGGAAGAAGGTATCCTATATTAA
Organism: Craseonycteris thonglongyai; assembly: GCA_004027555.1. Taxonomy (NCBI): domain Eukaryota; kingdom Metazoa; phylum Chordata; class Mammalia; order Chiroptera; family Craseonycteridae; genus Craseonycteris; species Craseonycteris thonglongyai. Next base: position 6,625 of record PVKE010027537.1, on the reverse strand, counting down.
ACTCCACTATAAGACAGGGAGAGAGATGAAGAGATAGATATTGATTGATTGATTCATAACAAATTCTGATTCTTCAGAAGTCTCTTTCACATTTCATTTAAAGAAGATTCAAATGACCCAAGGATCTCTGACCTGTAGTAAAATTAGACCCCTAATTATGTATGCATTAGTTAGAAGTCACTTTTTGAAATCTTTTTTAAAATCCTCTTATCTTTCAACAGAGGCTTCTCACATTTTCTCACCACCTCCTCTCCATTGTCCATGTTCTCAGTTAAATTCACCAGGTTTACTGTAAGCTTTAATTGTTGTTGCTGTTAGTGTCACTGGTCACACGAATGCAACATGCACACACCCACTTCAAGGAGCTAACACACTTGGCCGTGACAAGTTGTGATCACATATTATATTTTTATATATTCCTATTTCTGACAAGTATTTAAAAATACATTTGCACTTTAGTTAAAACTCACAGTCAAGCTGGTAACATTGTTTATCTCAAGAAAGTAAAACATCTCTCCACCTTCATTGACTTATTGATTTAATCAGCATTCATCACATAATGAAGGTAAAAAGCAAGGTGGGTGACCCTTGGGAGACCTATTTCTAGCATAGACAGTAACTTTGATTTTGAATATCTGGTATTATTATAACTAGGGCAGGTTATTGCTCTTTGTATAACCAGCCTCTCCGAATATCTTCTTATAGTTAGATCCCTTTTGTGAATTTGTGTCTCACGCCTTTTCACTCTCAGAAAGCTTACTTACACTTACACTGTGACACTTCAACAGAAAGAAATCAGAGGCATCATACTCTGTCAGAAGATAACAAGTCATAGTAAGTAAATGTAGAAATGTATTCTAGCTTTCTGAACAAGTAAATTTACAATATATGCAACTTAGGCATATGCTACTTGGTAGACTGAAACATATTGAAACACTTATAAGCATAAAAATATATTTAGTATTTTCATTCTAAAAGCTTTTACAATCTCATCAACGAATAGACTATGTTGAACAATTTGTTTTCTTCCATTCACAAGGCAGTCATAGTTTATACTGCAATCATGGGATGCATTAATTATCTGTGCTATATTTGCCATAAGACACTATTTTTTTTTTTATTAAAGATAGTTTTGAGTCCTTAAGATTTTTTTTCTGTTGTTGTTATTGGGCTATTTGTATAGTTTTGCCATATATTAAAATATTGCTGAAAAACAAAAATCATATATAAAGAACCTTGCTCATTCAATATTTGCAATTATAAAGACATTTTTAATCTTCATTGTGGGTTTTTAATTTTAAAATTACTATTTTACTATATAAATATTTGAATCTATCATACCTTAAATTTCTCATTGATCAAGATAAGATTAAACTGTGACTACTTTTCTTTTCTATACAGATTAACACTGAAGCTCTTCTGTCCTGTTTGCCTTCCTGTTGGTTTTATACAAGGGTAGGTAACAAAAGGAAGTCAGAGGATGGAAGCTGAGAAATTGAGAGTATTTATTCTGCTTCCTTGGGCCTGCCTTGTTGTGATTCTGAAAGTTCCTCAGCAGCCAGAGATCCTGTCATCCTTCTTCCCCAGCTCCAGCTTTCAGCAAGCTTTGGTAACACTGTTTGCTCTCTTGACACATCAAACCTAGAAGTGATAATGAATTCTAGTCTCACCATTTGCTGACAGTTTACTTAACCCTTCCCACACTTCTAAAAATAGTTCCTTCCTTGAAACCATAAACAGTTTTGAGTATATCTTATGTCTTCTAACCAGGATTCTGCTTAATACAGAATGAGGAGTGGCAACAGGAAACAAGCCCTCTAATTGAGAATCTGGTGTCTATCTGACCATATGTTTAATAAACATATGATAATCACCTTTTCAGGAGAGATGGAACACTAATAACCCATAGCGTGCAGTGAGCATAACAATTACTTAATCAAAAAGCAGTTGTGGTACATTTACACAATGGAATACTACTCAGCAATAAAAATGGATGAAATACAGCAATTTGTGATACATGGACAAACACTGAAAACATCTTGTTAAGCAAAATAAGCCAAACTGAAAGAAGAAAGAAACATATGACCTCACTCACAGGTGGAATATAAAACTGAAAATGAAGAAACAAAAACTCATGGATACAGTCTGGTTTGGTGGTTGCCTGGGGGTGGGATGAGGGTGGGGAGAAGGGCTGGGGAGGCGTGAGGAGGGGGCATCAAATGTAAAAAATAATAATAATTTATAAAAAAAAAATTAAAAAAAAAATATATATATATATAAAGTAGAGTGCTTCTTTTAAACAGCAAGGTGCTACAAGATCAAGAAGTTGTGGCAATTAGGTGCCATGTCAAAGAGGTGATTATAAAGATAATGGGGTTGGATAAGTGCTTCTTATTACACAGAAAATATTACAAAAATAAAATACATACCCAGGAACTTGACCCTCCTAATTCAAAGTACAGATAGAAAGTCAGAAAAACTTTATGGGGACTAAGCATCCTGTAACTTATATGACTCCAGGAAATATAAGTTTGAAGATCCACCCAACCCTAATTGTATGGGTGTAGAATTAGAATGCCAGTTAAATATGCAATCCCACCATGTTTCTTGTGCTAAAATGGCACTTCCCACTGTATCTCTGAGAATCACTGGAGATCCCTAAGGTATTTCAGTGTAGCTTTGAAGTCAAAACTATTTTCATAATAAAACAAAGATAGCCTTTGCCTTATCATCCCATTCTCTTCTAAGTCTTCAGTAGAAGTTGCTAGGAACTACATGAATTGAGGTAAAGCCACTGCTCTAGCAGCTAATGGAATGTTTGTTGGTATATTCTTTTGATTTTCTCAGTTGTATGTTTTAAATCTTATATATCAAAAGATATACTCCATATAATAAAATATCTTTGAGGTTATCAATAACTTTCCAAAGAGTAAAAGGACCCTGAGACAAAATGGTTGAGAAGAACTGCATTAACACAAGGCAGTAGTTGCCCTTGTGTTAACTTGTAGTTAAGAAGTGAGACTGAGACACATGATGAGGACATTTTGATAGATTTAGATGCTACAGAGAATTGAAAAGTTCTGTTTCTTTTTTTATTTTTTTTTAAGTTTCTTTGCCAGTATATTGAAGAAATGCCCCTCCAATGATAAAATGCCCTTTTGTTGCTACACTTGAAGAAGTTGTCTCAAGGGAATGACTATTCTCAGTAATATACTTCCCTCAGTCTCTAACACACACACTCAGAAACTCTTTCTATTCTCAAGGCATATTTCACTGATTGCATTCTAGAATAGTCCAGAAAGGCAAGAGAGAGTTTCCTTCAGAAAGAGAAATTGAATACACTAAAGTTGCATCATCTCACTGCTTCTCGGCCTTTTGGCTAAGATCAAGTGTAAAGAGGCATCATATTGCCCATGTATGCATTATTATGGAGAGCCAGGAAGCATGTACAGGGATATATTCTGAGGAAGTAAAACCAAGTGAAATAAAATATAAGTTGAATCAAGATAAGTTTATTAATATGACAGCTGTTCAGAAAAAATCCAGCCACAATTGACTCTATTTTTCACGTTACATGACTGGATACATTCTGGACAGCCCTTGTATGTACATGTCCATCCAGAACTAAAGGTTGAATGCGCTAATGTTAGACCAGCTAAGAGTGGCCTTCAATGTTCATTGTATTAGTTACTTGAAGCCTATTCTAGGTCTTCTGAAACTAACCATAAACTAATATTTTTTTGTTGTTGATATTGTGTTTGTGTGTATGTGTATGTGTGTGTGTGTTTAGGTAAGAAAATTATAAACAGTGATTAGCTTCCTCTGAAGAAGGTAGCAGGATGGATAAAGAGCATGTTAATGAAACTTATTTTTAATATTTAGATCTAGGAGCTAGATGTTGAGTTCAGAGAAACCAATTTGAATTGGTCAAATTTAGCATTAATTTAGCATATGAACCTTTTAATAAGTCAAAGATAACAGATGTTGTCCTAAAACTAGCAAAGAAAAAAACTATTTACAAAATGCATCATGAAAGTAACACCACTTAGAGTAACCCTTTCAAAAGTCATGAACAACACAAAGAAGTTGCAATATTGGCTACAATTTAACAATATTATAAAAGTTAAAGCCAATTCTATCAGTCAAAAAGAAGAAATTAGAAGTGTTTTCAAAATTAAAAATAAGTCATTATTTGAATATGCTCATAAGTGCTTATCTAGAAATAGTTATCCTTTGAAAATTACTTAAACTACTACAACCAGTAAGATATTTTACTCTAAAATATCTCGAAAGAAAAGTATGAAGTAAAAGTGAGTGAATCTTACTGATCTATGTAATAAAACCTGTACTAGAAATATAGAAATAAAGAGATTAATAGAATAGAGTAGTGAAGACATATATAGATGTGAGGAATAATTACCAGGGAGTAGCAATGAAGAACAAGAACGAAACAAAATCCTCCAAAGTCCTGGGTTTGAAACAAACAAAATAACACTGGTAAACAAAACAGTCAGATGAAAGGGGTTGTAGGAACACAGAGTAGTTACTACAAAGTTCCACAGTGTTCCTCAATAAGAACCTTTGGCATAGAAGGCAGAACAAATCTTCCTCAGGACTTGAAGCATCTAGGCTATTTAACATACCCTGGCCTCTGTCCACTAAATCCCAGGAGAGGTCTCCAATCATTGTGGCCAACATTCCTCCAAACATTTCTAGTGCCATGGGCTGGGATTCCTTCATAGTGTTTTAGGCGACTTTAACCTTATGTGTCAAACCATTCTGCAGATTGCAAAGCCTGATTAAATCCTTATAAATCAAAATTTTAGCATTTCATATGAGATTAATATGAGCATTACAGCTAGTTCTCATTCATTTCAGATGAGAAATGACTGCTAGATTTTGAATTAAATTTAAATTTCTAATTTATATGCTTTTGAATTTCAATTCAGAATTTTAATTGTTCTCAAATATAAACTAATTAAAATTTATTTTAAAATTCAGATTTCTTTCAGATTCAATGCGAATAAACAGTATTAATTTTGCTGTTATCTCAGCCTTTCTGAGTAGACCAATTAAAATTATGTCCTTTCATTTATTCTTTTTTCTTCTCTTCCCTCCCTCCAGTGGTTTACCAAACATTGATAGAAGACGTAAGCCTGCTTAGGTGGAAGCAAAATGGGTATGTATTTTAATAAAAAATCAATAATAAAACCAACAAATAAGTCAGTCTGACTTTTATGTCACAATGCACACACTAAAAAAATGATAAATTATAAAATGATGTTATTCTTCTCTGATAAAATTTTTGTTGGCCTAAGTTCTAAATGATGGTGATGGTTACTGTTTAGTTTCAATAATATAAATATAAACTTGAAGTTAGCACAATTGTATTACCCATCTTTTTAAAGACACAATATTTAATATGGCAGCTAATTTAGAGAAATATATATAATATATGAACTTAGCTGCATGAGTTCATTTGGAGAGTAAACTTAAAATGGTTTTGAATCATTCAAGTTACCTTTGATTATAATTCTTTTCTCCACTCCATTTCTACATATAAACACTAGATTCAAAACAGAGATAGCAGTTATTGTGAACATGAAAAAAAGAATTTGAGTCACCTCAATTCTGTCATTCTATGTGACAACTCAGAGTTATGTTTTATTTATACTATAACAATAAAGCAAAGCAAAAAGAGAAAGAAAATTGTAATACTTTTATTTGGTAAATGCAAATTTTGGTTAAATAACAAAATATTGTATTGAATTTAAATAATATCTAAAATTAAAATTTTTTTTTAATTTGTAAATGTCAGGAAAAGAAATGAGAAAAATAATACCTTTTGTGATAATGCACACACACAAAAGAATAAAATACCAAAGAATAAACTTAACAAAGAAGGACTTATGCACAGAAAACTACAAGACACTATTAAAAGAAGTTGAAGAAGATACAAAAAAAAATGGAAAGACATTCTATGTTCATGGATTGGAAGAATCAACATAGTTAAAATGGCCATATTATCCACAGCAATAGCCAGATTTAATGTAATTCCCATCAAAATCCCACAGGCATTCTTTTGAGAAATAGATATTTTTAAATCATCAAATTCATATGGAACCACAAAAGACCATGAATCGCCTAAGCAATACTACAGGGGAAAAAAAATAAAAAAAAAGAATAAGGCTGTAAGCATCACGCTCCCTAACTACAAAGCATCAATAATCAAAAGAGAGTGGTAGTGGCAGAAAAAGACATACAAACCAACGGAACAAAATAAAAAACCTAGAAATAAACCTACAAATATATGAACAGATAATTTTTGGCAAAAGAGCAAAAAATATACAATGAGAAAAGAAAGCCTCTTCATTAAATGGTGATGGAAAACCACATGCAAAAGAATAAATCTGGACTGTGAACTGTCACCATATTCTTATTCATTACTAAACAGTACTGTTATTATTTATTACTACAATAGACCAATATATAGGTATCTTTGTTCCCCATTTCATAAAAAATACACAATATAATTAAGAAGTATAGGGAAAGCCGGGACGGCTCAGCGGGTTGAGCGCTCGCTTTGAGGCCACGAGGACCGAGGATCGAATCCCGGCTCCGGCCC
>PVKE010027536.1:0-21537 GCA_004027555.1 Craseonycteris thonglongyai | reverse complement strand
TTTTCTTGCTGACACCATGGAAAAATTAGATTCTTTCAATTTGGAGTTGCAGGGAAAAGACAAAAATATAGCTGAAATGATAAGCTCTGTAAACGCATTTAAAGCAAAATTGACTTTGTTGCTATCACATCTGCATATCAAGTCTCTCATGCACTTCCCATATATGAGGAAAATGCTAGGTAACAATGAATTAAACGTGCCATTGTTTATTGAGACCCTGCAAGTGCTTCAGAAACAGTTTGAAGAGAGATTTCTGCAGTTTACAAATATCGAGCCAATTGTCTCCTTCTGTATCAGTCCTTTTACTTGCCAAATAAATGGAATAGAACTAGCGGCATGTATTGCAGACCTTGTTCAGGGGAAAGCAGAAGAACTAGAGTTAGAAATTTTGAACCTTAAGAACTACATTTTGCTAAAATCCTTAATATCAGAGGACTTACGGAACATAGTTGACAAAGAAAGGTTCCCATTTAAAAAAAAAGCGGCATATAAAATCAAATCGTTTTTCGGGTCAATGTATTTATGCGAATCTTTGTTTTCAAACATGAATTTAATAAAATCACGATATAGATCTCAACTTACCGATGAGCATCTTAATAATTGTTTGCTAACAGGGTTGTCGTCATACTCTCCTAATTACGAGGCACTGGCCAATGAAATGCAATGCCAAAGATCACACTGACAGATTGGTTTTTTTTTATGTTTTCTTTTATGTTTTTTTAAATGATTTTATTATACGTTTTTTTTATTTACTTTGTATTACGTTTTGTATATATGTTTCTTTGTGTGTATATAATTTGTACAATAAATTTATTTTAAAATTATTTTTGTTTATTATTTTTTATTCTTGTTCAATAATAAATATCCTTAGAAATAGCTGATGCCCGCCGTCCTACTGATATTTTAGAATGTGCCCTGGCGTATGAAAAGGTTGGGAACCCCTGCTCTACACTTTTATCAGTAAAATCTAGTTAACATGAACATCTGGCCAGCTATGATCATCTACATGAAATCACAGTCCCTGGAGCTGAATGGGTAATAGGTACCACAATGGAATCAATGGTCACAGATGGAGGGGTTTACTCATCTACCTCCTCTGGAAACCCTTGGGAGGGAAGATCCAGGCATGGCTTCAGAAATTCAGCCTGGCAAATCATTTTTAAAATGTATTAGGGCTGGAAAGAGCATATTTTCTAAATGACATTTATTATTCTTATAATCAGAAAACATTTTTTAATAAGAGAGTGGGCAGTTGGAGAAGACAAGTTAAAGTGAATCAGGCTTTTTGCCAGTGTGACCAGCAACTATCTAGAATCAGATTGTGCCAGATAAAAACCAGGCAGCACTCAAGGGGAAGCCAATTCTACTTTCCCTCCATTCTTGTTCTCTTTTAGTTTAGCTTGTAAATTGCTGGTTTGGTTTATAGGTGAACTTCTATGCAAGGCAGCAACTTGCATGAGGAAGACAACAAATGCATTTTTCTTGACTTGGTGAGATGGGAGATCAGTTAAAGGAGGGAAATGGAGAAAAAAAATTGATGGTAGAGAATGAGTGAAGCTATGTGACTTTGAGGGAACCATTTCCCCCAGAAAGAAGTTTTGTTTTTTTTTTAAATATATTTTTATTTATTTATTTATTTTTGACAGAGAGAGAGAGAGAGAGAGAGAGAGAGAGAGAGAGAGAGAGAGAGAGAAAGAGAGAGAGAGAGAGAGAAAGAGAGAGAGAGAAACAGAGACAGAGAGAGAACTGAACTGGGGGAGCTCCCAGTTCAGCATATGGTTCCGCACAGGCTGGGGCCGGGATTTGATCCTCGGTCCCCGGCGCTGCAAAGTGTGCACTGAGCCATCCCGGCTTCCCTGCAGAAAGAAGTTTTAACCTCTATAGCTTGGCATACAACATTCCAAAACAATGGGAAAGTCCTAGGAAACTACTCAGATGAAGTTAATTAAAACCTTCCCTTACCCTATGGGTTAAACTCTTATATTCATGAATAACCTGTAAATTGCTGTCCAGATGAGTTTCCAGATAAACAAGTCTTCCAAGGATTTGAGAATTTGGTGTGGAATGCTGTGCCATGTTGCTTTTGCCAGCTGTCCCTGCAAGACAAACAGTGGTTTTCTACCTCACAGGTTCAGGTAATAGGTATAGAAAAGCCCACAGACATTTCTGCTAGAAGCTTTTACTGTGTCCACACCCCCTATTTTCAGCCAAAGGAATTCTACCCCTCATATCCACCCAGGAAGAAAACATCACTAGGATGCACAGCATGGAGTCCTATGCTCACCATCAGAAAGGCCAGCATTGATCTGGAAAGAATCAATGGTGTCGGTCTCTGTACAATGTTAATAAGCTCGTATCACTGAAATGGAATAAGAGGGTTACCATAGCAGGAAGGCAGTGCCTCACTTGCTCTCTTGCTGCTGTGAGAGATTTCTTCTTGCAGGGAACTGAGCCTTGCCCTGGTTTGGTCACACACAGCTGGGAGGCATTTCAGGGAAAAGGGAGCCATTGTCCCCAACAGGATGCATGCTTTGCCAGCATGTCTCTTCATCAGCCCACCACAGGTTGGCTTCTGTGCCTGTGGATCAACAATGTCCTTCTCAACATATGTTAAATGTCTTTGTGCTTTAAAAGATTCCCCAAGAACGGATGTGGTTGAGCTATCTAATTGTAACTTAGGGTTTATTTTGCTCACTAATTCAGTAAATATTGACAGAGTGGCTGACTTAAAAGAAACAATGGCATGTGCTACTGGAAAACCAATGACCCAGGTCCCTTAACTCCAGGAGCTTATCATCTAGTATCCAGGGGCACTGGGCATGTCAGCTATGGGTTCTGCCACAGCCAGTGTCTTCTATAGAAGGGAAGCCTCGCCCACCTAGAGCTCCCAGCTCAGAGATAGCACCAAGCTGTTTAATGTCCAGGAATGGCCACTGATTGGGTCAGGACCAGGGAGCTAGCCCAAAGGCCACCCCCCACAGGCTAGGCAGTGGCATTGAGTGGGCTGGCATGGAAAGATGAGCTGGAGTAAACCCATGGGAATGGGAGCTAGAAGCTGCGTGTACATGAAGGAGGCAGAGGGCAGCTAAATGGGTAGCAGCTGGGTCCTTAAAGGCTGCACCATGCAGAGAAGCTCCTATCACCTGGCTTTACCACTGTCTCTGCCTTTTCTAAGGCCCAGCTGTTTTTCTTTTCCTGTTTTTTGTTTTGTTTTGTTTTTTGTACATGTACCCTTTTAGTACCTTGCCTTAACACACACGCATATACATACACACCCTCATTATCACTGCTACTTATGATAGAAGAGAATCTCTATTCCTGACCAAGAGGCAAGAGAAGTAAGAGAAATTATGTGATAACCATGATACAAACTGGTGGGCTTGTGATCTTAAAACCTTCAGTCTAGATGTAGTTTGCAGCTTGCCTAGAACTGACATGGCTGCAGGGATTGTAAACTCCATGAGGGTGTTGACTTCTATATCTCCCAGCTCAGTGCCAGTACAAAGTTGGTGACTGATAAAGTGCTCGTTTCTCTATTCAAAGGAATCCTTGTCCTCTGACTTCCAATGGGGTTCAGCCAAACGAGGAACCCTAGCCAGAGATCAGATGAAAGGAGACAAGTGATATTGGAATATTTACACCTCCAATGAAAGCTACATTCTTGTAAAGCAGCTCTCTGCATACCACCCCCTCTGCCTCCTAATTCTCTCACTTCAGGCTTAGACATGATAATTCCCAACCTGAGGCAACACCAACCCTTTGCACTACTTTCCCCACCAACCTTTGTAAAGTATCCCTTAATTTAGGGGTGGGCAATTGTTTTGGCTTGGGGGCCGCTTTGTGGAAACGAAGGTTAGCGGAGGGCCACACCTTTTTAAATGATTGCATTTATTAGTTAACTTTGCATTTCAGAAAAGATATAAATTGTATCATAAAAATCTGATGTCTTGGTGGGCTGCAAAAAAAACCAGCGGGCCGCAGTTTGCCCACCCCTGCCTTAATTAAACACTCCTCAGAGCACCCAATGTGAATGTACCATCTGTTTCCTGCTGAGACCCTGACTGACAGAAGTTCCAAAACTCAAGCATGTGCTCTTTGCTATCTGGTTTCCGCTCTGTACTAGTACATTCTGCTCATCACTCATTGCTTCACAGAGGCAAGTTGGCCAGGAAGACATTTGCTCAAATTGACCTAGTGTGAGGTGGGGTGTCAGAAGGGGAGCAAGGGAGTGTCCTACCTCAATGCCAGCAAATACGTTGCATAAATGTTAAGTGAGGAAGGCAACTTGGTAGCTACCTTTCCCAGATTGAAGTCAGGATCTAACCTTCCGTTAGGCAAGAAATTTTCCCTTCTCAGATAAAATTAGTTTCTTTGGCTAAAAATGCTTTGTTTTGAGTTACATTTTATTATACAACCACAAAATAATAATAAAAAAGTTCTCTCGGTGAGAAAGTCATTGCTTTATTCTAATCACGCAGTTAATTTACCTAAATTAATGCAGCAGAAGTGGGGATCAGGGGTCGGAATCTTCTTTTCTATTTAATTTTTACCTTTTAAATATTGATAAGCTCTAGAAAGGAAAGGGTTACTGTGCATATTAAGCTGTGCTCCTCTTTCAGCCTTTAGGTTAGGGAGAGTGGGTGGAAGCAGTAGGGCTATTTTTATATTGATGACAATTTACCCTCTCTGAACACACTAATGGGGAAATGTACATCTTAAAATTTCTAAAAAGGAGTCTAAAAGGGTCTTAAACGATCTGAAGCTATTTCTTTCCTCTCAGAAAAATATCCTCCTTCAGTTCTTTGATGCATATTATCTTGTCTACTTGGGCTCTGCTTTTAAAGCAGGTTTCCCACTGGGCAGATTCAACAGCAGTCTACGATAGAAATGCCTCATTTCCTACCTAAGACTCAAATAGAAAAACACAGGATTGAAATATATTTATTCTCTTTTATTCCCCTCCCCATCCTTTTAGAAAAGGATATACTGGTTTCTTTAGCCCCAGTCTTTTGGCAACAGGCATCTAAAAGAAAGAATCACGCGGTAATTATTAATTTTGCATGGGATCAACTCCGGCCTCAGCTTTCATTTGAGATGCAGTTACATGAAAAACAGACTGCATTAATTTCATCCCCTCTGGAGTTGCTTGGCAACAAGGCCTTGTTTCAGATCATCTTTTATCCCTGCCCCAAAGTGATCCCTTTGGGGTGTCTCTCATGCTAAGGGAATCGTCACACTGTTGCTGTCATTTCTGAATGTGTCCCTGTGCCATTCAGGGACTGTGTTGTTGACTGTTAGTCATACTGTCTGGGGTCTGTATAAGCCCTGAGCTTGCCAGCACAGAGAATGAACTATGCTTGAGGAATCTGTGATTCAAATGTCGAGGTTAGACAGGGAAGAGAGAGAGCATGAACAATGTCTGAGGAGATGCTGGAGAGTGGTAGGGCTAAGATGGGGTAAATGCTGATGTCCTTTTTTGTTGTTGTTGTTAAGAATAGCTATTGTGTGATTTGGAAATATTTCTAATCTATATTGTTACATAATAACGCAAGGTCCAGAACAGTATGCATAGGATGCTAGCTTTTGACTGGGGAGTGGGGAGGAGAAGGATGGGATGAAAATATTTTGTTCATGTTTGCATAAAGAAAAATACAGATGGCCACCTGTGAGTGTTTGTGAGGGATGAGAGTGATAGAGAAGACAGGGCAAAGGTGAGAACAAGATTTTTTACCTGCATACCTCTTTATACTATTTTGCTTTATAAACTTAAAAGAATGTGTTACGTAGTTAAAAGAATTTAAAAAAAATAAACATTAGACTTTTGGTCAAGATAGCAGAATAGGTGAATTCTGTACTCACTTCCTCCCATGACCATATCAAAATTACAACTACATTACAGAACAACCACCTTTGAGAACCACCTGAAGACTAGCTAAACTAGTGAAAACTATAACTAAGAATATCAAAAAGAAGCCACATCAAGACTGGTAGGAGTAGCAAAGACACAAAATAGGCTGGTCCCAGACCCATGTGTGATGGTTAAGAATCAGGAGAAATATCTTGGCTGCAGAGTTCCCCCCTTTAGAAGCAAGGGGTCTCAGCCCCACATCAGGCTCCCCAACCTGGAACATCAGTGGCCGGAAGAGGAGTCTCCACGACATCTGACTGTGAAAGTCAATGAGGATTCTGTCCAGATGAGAGGACAGCTGCACATCTAGGCATCCTCCTTAAGGGCATGTGTTAAAAGACTCACTCGCTCACAAATACTGGCCTAAGCTTTAGTGAGGGGACAGCAGCTGAAAAATCTCCAGGGACATATGGACAGGAACTGAATTGTCTGGCTTCAGGGTGAAGGCTGGAGAGTAATTCTTTCAAGAACTAAAGTGCTGGCAGGTATTATTGTTCTTTTGTTGATCTCTCCCCCTACATAGCCAGAAGGCACAGGCATGTGCCATTTCTGAATCTCCATCAACTTGGTTAATACTGCTTGCCTCACCCTGGTGATTCCCTGAGACCTTACCCCACCCACATACACACTAGACCTAACCTCTTTCAGCAGCTGTTTCTCACAAGCTGCCAGACTTGGTCTATGCTGTGGACTTTCCTAAAATTTCTGAGAGGTCCACAAATGCCAAACAAGAAGCAGCTGGCCTCAGTGTGTTTCATACCTCTTGCTAAGCAGCCCCCAAACTAGTATCAGCTGGCCTCAGTTCATAGCACAGCCTCTCCTAGGTGCCTTCAAGTCCAACACTGGCAGCCTCAATCACAGATCACTTTGTAGCTCCTACCAGGTGGCCCTAGGCCAGGCATTGGCAGTAGCAGAACTGAATCTGCACCAGAGCCCCTTCCAAGAGGCCCCAGACCCAACACACTTTGTGGCCAGCTTCGGACTATACCAGAGCACCAGCCAATTAGCTCCACAAACAACACACCCAAAGGGTGAACTTACCAGAGCCCCACTAAAGTGAATCCAGCACCATAGGGTCAGCCCACACACAACAGCTCATCTGCTGTAGTCACCACCATTCCTTACAACCAGTCATCTTGAGAGTCAATCCTACACACTGATGTGCCAATAGCAATCAAGGCTCAACTACAACAGTAGGGTACACACAACCCACACAAGGGACATGCCTGGAGCACCTGGTTCGGGTGACAAGGGAGTCTGCACCACTAGGACCCAAAGAACACCTACTGGATAAGGACACCCTGTGAAAACTGGGAGACATAGCACATCTACCTAATACATAAAAACAAACACAGAGAGGCAGCCAAAAGGTGGAAACAAAGAAACATGTCCTAAAAGTAAGAACAGGAAACAACTCCAGAAAAAGAACTAAATGAAGTGGAGATAAGCAATCTACCAGAGACAGAATTTTAAAAAACACTGGTTATAAGGATGCTCAGTGAACTTAGGGGAAAAATAGATAAACTCACTGAAAACTTACACAAAAAGATAGAAACCATAAAAAAGGACCTAAAATGAAAAATACAATGAAATGAAGAATACATTAGATAAAATTAAGAACAGATTAGATAAAGCAGAGAACTGAATCAGCAATTTGAAAAACAAGGTAATGGAAGACACCCAATCAGAGCAGTAAAAAGAAAAAAGGAATTTAAAAAGTGAGACTAGTTTAAAAAGTTTCTGGGACAACATCAAATGTAACAACATTTACATCATAGGGGCAACATGAGGAGAAAAGAGAGAACAAGAAATTGAAAGCCTATTTGAAGAAATGATGGAAAACTTCCCTAACCTGATGAAGTAAACAGACATACAAGCCCAGGAGGTGCAGAGTCCCAAACAAGATGAATGCAAAGAATCCCATACCAAAATACATTATAATTAAAATGCCGAAGGTTAAAGACAAAGAGAGAATCTTAAAAGTAGTGAGAGAAGAGCAGTTAGTTATGTACAAGGGAGCTTCCATAGTACTGTCAGTTAATTTCTCAACAGAAATTTTGCAGGCCAGAAGGAACTGGCACAAAATATTCAAAGTAATGAAAAGCAAGGATCTATAACATAGATCACTCTACCCAGCAAGGCTATCAGTTAGAATTGACGGACAGATAAATTGCTTCCCAGACACGAAAAAGCTAAAAGAGTATATTACCACAGAACCAGTATTATAAGAAATGTTAAAGGAACTTCTTTAAGAGGAAGAAAGAAAAAAGATCAAAAATAATAAAATGGCAATTACTATATAGCTATCAATAATCGCCTTAAGTATAAATGGATTAACCGTTCCAATCAAAAGACACAGGGTGGTTGAATGGGTAAGAAAACAAGACCAGGAATGCCGGGATAGCTCAACAGTTGAGTGCCTACCTCAAAATCAAGAGGATGAAAAAAGATATTCCATGTAAATGACAGTAAGAAAAAGTTGGGTGGCAATACTTATATCAGACAAAATAGACTTTAAAATAAAGGCTATAACAAGAGACAAAGAAGATTTCATATACAGTAGCCAAGATAAGGAATCAGTCTAATTGCCCATCAATAGATGACTGAATAAAGAAGATGTGATACATATATGCTATGGAATATTACTTGGCCATAAAAAAGAACGAAACATTACCATTTGCAATAACATGGATAGACCTGGAGGATATTATGTTAAGTGAAATAAATCAGACAGAGAAAGACAAATATCTTATAATTTCACTTATATGTGGAATCTACAAAACAAAATAAACAAATAATCCAAACAGAAACAAACTCAAAGATACAGAGAATAATCTGATTATTTATTGCCAGATGGGAGAGGGCCTAGGGGATTGAGTGGAAAAGCTGAATGGATTAAGAAGTACAGATTAGCAGTTACAAAATAGTCATGGGGATGTCAGGCACAGCATAGGGAGGAATACAGTCAGTAATATTATAATAACTATATATGGTGCCAGATGGATACTAGACTTAGCCAAGGAATCACTTTGTAAGTTATATAAATGTCTAACCACTATGTTGTATGCTTAACACAAATATATTTTATGTCAACTGTAAATGAAAATTATAAAAAGGAAAAGAAAAATAAGTATTGAAAACCCAATACAAGTTGTTAATGTTTAGCAGTGTTGAGAAAGTTGGGTAAAGGGTATGTGGGAATTCTATGTACTGTTTTTGTAACTCTTTTGGTAAGTCTGAAATTATTAAAGCAATGATTTCAGTATAGCAACCTTAATAATTTTTTCAATCTTTCCTTCCTATGTAGCATGATTCTTGCTATTTTTTATGAAAGAAGTCAGTCTGCACATTTTGAACATTTTGAGTGACTTGGTAGGAGATGGAGGTATCTTTGAGCATTTTGAGCTGCAGAGAAAAGCCCTCAGCTAGGAATATTAGCTTTAATCAGAGTGTGTTTTCATCCATGTCCCATATGGCTTCAGCTGTGTCCCCTAAAGATCTGAGCAGAAATAAGTAACAGTGTCCTTAGGGACTAGCTTCTGAGCATGGAACTCCCATAATGAAAGCATTACTCTTCCGTTCATTATAAGCCCTCAATTGTGTGTTGTTTTCCTGAACATCGTTCAGTGTTTTCTCTCATCTTTGCAGTAGGCAGCCATCTCCTCATCTCCCTAATCATTCTATTTGTATCTTTCTCCATTAGACTAAGCTCCTTGAGGGTAGGTATGATGGCTGAGTCATTGACATACACAGCTCCCCTGGCACAGCATAAATACATACTTTCTTTTTATGTTTTTATTTTGAAATAGTTGCAAAAAAAAATTGAAAAATTATAAATGCTTATATTTTATTTTTAATTTTTATTTATTTATTTTATTCATTTATTTTTATTTTTGACAGAGACAGAGAGAGATACAGAGACAGAGACAGAGAGAGAACTGAACTGGGGGAGCTCCCAGTTCAGCATATGGTTCTGCACAGGCCAGGGCCGGGATTCGATCCCCGGTACCCGGTGCTACAAAGTGAGCGCTTAACACACTGAGCCATCCCAGCTTCCCCAAATGCGTATATATTTTTTTTTTAATATATTTTCATTTATTTATTTATTTTTGACAGAGAGAGAGAGAGAGAGAGAGAGAGAGAGAGATACAGAGACAGAGAGAGAACTGAACTGGGGGAGCTCCCAGTTCAGCACATGGTTCCGCACGGGCCAGGGCCAGGATTCGATCCTTGGTCCCGGGTGCTACAAAGTGAGCGCCCAACCCACCGAGCCATCCCGGCTTCCCCACCAAATGCTTATATTTTAAAAGAAGAAAAATCTTAGATCAATAACCTAACGTTTTACCTGAAGTAACTAGAAAAAGAAAAGCTAACTAAATCCAAAGCACATGGAAGTAAGGAGGAAAGATTAGAGAGGAAATAAATTCTGATAGATTTGTACATACTTTCTTTTGGAAAGTTATGAACATCTTGGCTCCAAGTTAGGCTCTTGGACTGTGGAGGAGACCCAGTTCCTACATGGGAGAGACTGGAGAAGAAAGACTACAGCACAGGAGGAAGCCAGTTCCTCCAAAATTATCCCCAAAAGCCCTGTGGGTTGATCAGTAATAATAGTATTGGATGACAAATCCTGGGTCCCTAACAGGAACCTGTGTCACAGAAATCTCTGTGGCACTCAGAGGGTACAAAACCTAACAACTCTGTGGAAGAATTAGGAAGGAAATCACTGTCTGGATTCAGCAGAGGATCCAGTTAGCTATTTGAAACTCCAGGTAAAAGTAACAGCATTTACTCTCTGAATCTCCAATAAAGGGGTATAGATTTGCCTGTTTTGCAAAGAAATGAGACAAAGCTAACAAAGGCCTGCCTGTGGCAAAATGGGACTGATTTTCAACCTGAGTACCCTATCCCTTTCTAGTGGATTCTGTTAAAGGAGATTCCTAGATTATTACCCAAATTCAATTCTTTCATTTTTTTCAACTTCTATCTATTGTATCAAGTCTCACGCATTAAGTCCCATTCACTGACAGTTGTAAAAATGGATAAAACCATGTTACTGTACAGTTCAATTGGATCTGTTATCTAAGCAGTAGGGGACCTTGATAGATCAAAAATATCTGGCTTAAAAAAATAACTCTTTAGACAAAAGTCAGTTTTGTCTGAAATGACACAGAACACTGTGCTCAGGACCTCATAGAGACATAATGCTGTCACGGGATGTTTTGTCCTTCCTGGCATACTTTCTCCACCCCTGCCCTTCCTGACCTTTACCCCGGGGGAC
Organism: Craseonycteris thonglongyai; assembly: GCA_004027555.1. NCBI lineage: Eukaryota > Metazoa > Chordata > Mammalia > Chiroptera > Craseonycteridae > Craseonycteris > Craseonycteris thonglongyai. The sequence goes on along the minus strand of PVKE010027536.1, from coordinate 10,348 downwards.
ACCTATTGTCTATACTCTGGTCTGATTTTTCAGAGAAACTATTTATACTCTACCCTACTTCAAAAAAGCTTTGAAGAAATTTAAAAAAGTAAAGCATTTTCCTATATAAAACAGAACAGCAAAAAGAAAGACAGAACCAAAACTAGTTAAAATGAACTGAAAAAAAAAAAAATAAATAAATAAATAAAAATTAACAGAAAAATAGGTGTGGCCAAATAAGAGTTTATTATCCACAATGATTATATTTTGCTTTAAAGAATGTTCTTAGCTTCTAATACTCAAATGCAGTAACACTTTTAAGAGAGCCGTCATTTGAGTTTCCCATGTGACATCTTCAAGGTTTTATGTTCAACTTAGACATATTTTCTATTTCATTATTTTGTTCTTCAATTATTGAGCTTTTAGTTTATTTACCCTCTTAAATAAAAATCTTTTTTTTAAGATTTATTTTTATTGTTTTTTGACAGAGAGACAGAGACAGAAAGAATGGGGAGGGCCCAGAGCAGTCTCCATAGTTGACAGCATTAGTTTTTCATATAGTTTCACTCCACAGGTGGGCACAGGGCTGCGCAGGGCAGGAACTGAGCCAGGAGTCTTCCACATAGACCCCGGCAAGAACTGAACTTAGGGCACACCCCAGTTCAGCATATAGGTCCACCTGGGCCGGAGTCAGGAATTGATCCTGTCTCCAGGGTTGCAAAGCAAGCTCTTAATCCGCTGAGCCATCCCAGCTCCCCCTAAATAAACATCTTAAGAAAGATTTTCCAGTAGTCTAAGACTCTAGCTGATAAGCATTATTGATCTCAAAAAATTTCTGATAATAACTACCAAAGATGTGATAAAGACAGTTTCTCAGAGAGAAAAATCAACTGATAAATAAATATTCACTGAGGTACTGTGGTTAATACATGCTTACCTGAGGTTAAGGACCTTGTCTCTCTTGTCCATTAATGTGCCTCATATAATGCCCGGAACATAATAAAGATTTAAATATTTACTAAAATTGTTGAGTGCCCTCTTTGAACAGGAAACTCTTCTCAGACATTCTGTGGATATGCAGAAATAAAGTATTCAGGAGTTCATGACCAGCACCCTACATTCACACCCACCCAAGTCCCATCATGGCATATACTTGTATATCTAATGGTTGGTAGAAACTTCAATTTCCTATGCACAAGCCTTTTAGAAGAGCCAAGATTCCCTTTGTGGTTTCCATCTTCTCTGGAGGCCATAGAACCCTGCACAGGACAAGCACATGAAATTAACAGGGACATATCCACTAAAAAGCCTTGGTTAGCTGCATGTAGAATATATCCTAGCATGTAGTAACCCCCTAAACCACTCAGCCTCTGGGAATGGCCACAGTACTACCATTTCATTGCTAAGGAGAGAAGCACAGTAGTAAGAAGTCCCTTGTGAAATGACTTCTTAGATCAGCGTTGTCCAATCTTTTGGCTTTCCTGGGCTCCATTGGAAGAACTGTCTTGGGCCACACAAAATACACTAACAATAGTGGGTGAGCTGAAAACAAAAAATCGTAAAATAAAATCTCATAATGTTTTAAGAATTCGTGTTGGGCTTCATTCAAAGCCATGCTGGGTTATAAGTTGGACATGCCTGTTTTAGATCTTTTAAATTCTGTGGTTGTAGTTTATCCCAGTGCCATGCATGACAAGGCTAACTTAAAGTAGGACCAGATCTTCCAAGCCACAGGATTTACTGCCCTTTTGGGCTGTGTTAATGCTGCAACCTGAGTTCCCAGCTGCTACCCTATCCTCTTTTCCAAATACTTAAGGGCCCCTTCGGTTATAGAGCTGCTCAAATGTGTAGCACTTTATGTTTGGTTCTTGCATTCTCAGGCAACAAGCAAATGTTCAGGGTGGGAGAACCAACTGAAAGACAAGTAAACCACATGAAATACACACTCCATGCTCCCAAACCCTAATATGAGAGTAAAATCCCCACCCTGTTTAACCAGACCATATTTCTCTTTTTGATAAGTACACTAACATAGTAAAGCAGATTTCTCAATCTTGGCATATTAGCATTAAGTTTTGTTGGGAGTGCTGCCCTGTGTATTGTAAAACGTTTAGCAGCATCCCATGCCTCTGCTCACTAGATGCCAGGAGCAGCCAGTCCCCAAATTTCCCCAAACATTGCCAGATGTACCAACTGAGAGCTATTGGGGTAGAGTAAGCAGTACAATCAGAAATCTTGATCTACAAAAAAAAGCCAAAGAGTGTATCAGATCAAAGCTGATGTAATTTAACTTAAAAACAAACTGTCAGTAATTGGTAAATCTTGCAACCTTCTATAACCTTGAAATATTTTCTAAATAAAGTTTTTAAAAGAGAGTTCAAAACAAAGAGTTAGTTTGGATTCAGGTGTGTTTTGTTGTTGTTTTTTTAACTTTATTGAGATATCATTCACATACCATACTATTTACCATATAAAGAGTTAAAAGTCAATGTTCTTCAGTATGTTCACAGGGTTGTGCAACTATCACCATAATGTTCAACATTTTCATTCTCTTCAAAAGAAATACTATACCTATTAGCAGTCACACAGGTTGCCCCTAGGCAACCACCAATCTACTTTGTCTTGAGATTTGCCCATTCTGTACATTTCCTACAAATATAATTTTAAATGTAATATGTGGTCTTTTGTGACTAGCTTCTTTCACTTAGAATATTTTCAAGGTTCATCCACATTGTGGTATGTATTAATTCATTTTTATTGCTGAAAAATAGTTTTTGGTGAACATATATTTTCATTTCTCTTGGGTATATACCTAGGAATAGAATTATTAGGTCATATGATAACTCTGTTTATGATTTTGAAGAACTGCCAAACTGTTTTCAAAAGCAACTACATCATTTTACATTCCCACCAGCAATGTATAAGGGTTTCAATTTCTCTGCATCCACCCCAACACTTGTTATTGCCTGGTTTTTGGTTATAGCTACCCTAGCTCACTGTGGTTTTGATTTGCATTTTCCTAATGATTCATAATGTTAAGCATCTGTTCATGTGTTTATTAGCCATCTGTATGTCTTCTTTAGAGAAATGTCTATTCAAGTCCTTTCCAATTTCTTAACTGAGCTTTTTATTGTGAGGTAATTGTAGATTTACGTACAGTTATAAAAACTAATATAGAGAACTCCTAGGTATCCTTTACTTGGTTTTCCCAATGGTAACACCTTGCAAAACTATAGTACATCACAACCAGGATACTGATATTGACATAGTCAAGATACAGAACATTTCCATCACCACAAGGATCCTTCTAGTTGCCCTTTTATAGCCACACCCACTTTCCTCCTGCCCCCACCCCTCTTGATCCCTGGCAACCAATAATCTGCCCTTCACTTCTACAGTTTCATCATTTCAAGAATGTTATATAAATAAAATAATACAGTATATAACCTTTTGGGATTGGTTTCTTCCACTTGTATAATTCTCTGGACATTCAACCAAGTTGTTGGCATGATCAACATCTGGTACAGCATCATATGGCTGTACCAGTTTGTTTAACCATTCACCTATTAAAGGACATTTGGATTGTTTCCAGTTTTGAGCTATTACAAATAAAGCTGCTATAAACATATGTGTTCAGGCTTTGGTTTAAATATATGTCTTCATTTCTCTGGGATAAATGCCCAGGATTGCAATTGCTGGGTTGTGCAGTAGTTGTATATTTAGGTTTTTAAAATTGCCAAACTAGGGGAAGCCGGGATGGCTCAGTGGGTGAAGCGCTCACTTTGCAGTGCCGGGGACCGAGGATCGAGTCCCAGCCCCGGTCCGTGCGGAACCATGTGCTGAACTGGGAGCTCCCCCAGTTCAGTTATGTCTGTCTGTCTGTCTCTCTCTCTCTCTCTCTGTCTCTCTGTCAAAAATTAATAAAATAAATAAACTTAAAATTGCCAAACTGATTTCCAAAGTGGCTGTACCATTTTACATTCCCTCCAGGAATGTATGTGTGATCCAGTTTCTATGTGTGAAGGCCGAGTGGAAGAAGGAAGACCTAGTCCTCCCTGTTATGCTTGTCTGTTATAGAACTTTTGCAACAAAAGGGCCTGCGGGAAAAAAGTGAGAACACTAGCAGCCTTAACCCCTGGGATTAAACTTTGATCCCAGACGGGGAGCTCTGGAGAGGAGCCATCTTCTTGAGATTTAGTAGATTTTCTTGAATGAAAGTTTCTTCATTTGCAGTATGCCCTTAGGAAAATTCCCAAACTTTTTAAAAACCAATTTTCATCAAATTGTTTGCTGAGGGATATGTGTTGGGCCACATTCAAAGCTGTCTTGGGCCACATGCAGCCCTAGGGCCGTGGATTGGACAAGCTTGTTCTAACTTCTCCAATAGCACTCACAAAGTCTTCAGTAATAGCTTTTTTCTACCAGGAGCCAATCAAGGATATATAATGGATTTAGATATTATGTCTCTTCAATCTCTTAATTTTGAATAACCTCATCCTTTTCTTTTCATGAACTTTTGTTTAGGCCAGTTATCTTACAGAATGTTTTGCAGTTTGTCTTTAATTACTTCTCCATGGTGTTATGAAATATTTTTCTATTTCCTATCAACTAGAAAGTACGTCTAGAGGTTTAATTAATTTCATGTTAAATGCTTTGGGCAAGAATAGTTCGTAAGTGACTGAGATCTACTTTTTCATCTTGTTGGCCTCCTTGCAGAGCTATGTTTCCGCCTTTCTCTCTCACACCGTGAAAGACTTGAGTACCTATCTGTGCAACAAAATCTCGTGGAGGGCCTGGTGTGACAACTGGATACTGAGGCCACAAACATCAATAAGACAGTTCCTGTTCTGAAGGAGGTCAATGAGTGAAACAGCATCCTTTACCACCCCCAAATATTTAGTAACCGCTAGAAGGAGCCAAGTCCCATGCTAAGTGCTGGGGATACAGCAGTAAGCAAATGCAAATATGGTCCCTGCCTCCAAGGAGATTATAGTCTAATAAATGAGACAGACATTCATGAAAAAAAAAATCCAGAAATAAGTTGTGATAAACGCTATGAAAGAAAAGCACAGGAGAATATGGCTCTGAATAGGGAAAGCTGTCCCACAGGGTAGGTATATCATCTGAGCTAAGGACTAAAGGATAGAGGCAGATATCAAGAAGGGGAGGCCTTTTGAGCCACCCCTTCTTGCTCCAGGCCTACTTCTATCTCTTGGAAGTATACTTTCTCTATTTTTACTTTCAATAAACTTCTCTTTTGCCATTGTTTTAAAAAAAAAAAAGGTGGGGGGAGGCAGGGGGAAGACAGGGCAGGGGGAGGTGGGCTACAAGAAGTTCACCGATTGGTAGAGGATCCAGATACACAAAAAGGTCATTACAATCCTCTGGTAAAGCCCTGAAAGGGCCCATGTGCTACATGCAGAGGGTCAGAGGCAGCTTTCCTGAGGGTGATGTCTAAGCTAAGGCCTGAGGAGACACCAAGTCAGAGGAGAAACACAAAAGATGGGGAAGCAAAAAGCTTCCCATCCAGTTCAATTCCCACCTGGGTGAGCTTCCCATGTGGGAGGCCCTCGGTTAGGCTCCCACCCGGGGGGTGCTTCTCATATGGGAGGCCCCTGGTTCGCAGGGGCACGCCTCCCATGCAGGAGGCCCCCTGCTCAGTTCCTGCCCTGTGCAGCCCCGCACGCACTGGTGGAATGAAACTATGTCAAAAGCTAATGATGTACAACTGTGGAGACTGCTCTGGGCCTTCCCCTGTCTCTGTGTGTGTGTGTGTCTGTCAAAAACAATAAAATAAATCTTAGGGGAAAATGGAGAAAACTGAAGTGTTCCTGTCAAAAATTTTAATCTTAATTAATCAAGATTCTAGACCTAACTTCTTCTGATTTACAGGAAATACTAGAGACAGAGGAATTTTAAATCACATTGTCTTAAATTAAAAAACCCTAACCAGAGATGTCCAGAATTATAGTCAGACCAAACCAGTGATCTGTTTTGACATCCAAAAGAACTATGGACCCTAGAAGAAAAGATGACCTGTTAAATAAAGCCTTTTACTCCACTCCACTTTTCTAAATATTCAGGTTAGGGCAAAGGGCTCAAATCCATTGTCCACTAGAATACCGTATTTTCCGGCGTATAAGATGACCGGGCGTATAAGACGACCCCCTAATTTTACAGTTAAAACATAGGTTTAGGCCTATATTCACTGTATAAGACGACCCCCCACTTCCGAGGCTGTAGTCTTATACAGCGAATATAGGCCTAAACCTATGTTTTAACTGTAAAATTAGGGGGTCGTCTTATACGCCGGAAAATACGGTAAATAGCCCTGCTAATACTGCCTCTAATAGTAATTATAATTTTTAAATTACATTTTCTCTAAGCCACACAACTAACAAGTAGCAGAGTCATAATTCAATCTAAAATTGCTGACTCCAGAGTACCTGTATTTATCACACAGCACTGCCCTTAGTAATAATGATGATGGTACTTACCAAATTGAAAGTAACAGAAAAGGACTTTCTGTAATGTAAGTCAAAGGAAAGGACAGATAATCCTTTCGCACAATAAGGACACAGGAGTGATTTGAGCAGGAGGTTAATTGGCCCAGTATGAATGGTCTGATTATTCTTAATGCTTGAATAGGAGGCCAGACCACAGGTGAGAAATTTTCACCCCCACCCTCCTTACCCACCATTCAGAACACAAAATGACTGTGCTTTTAAGTTTTTATTTATTTATTTTATTAATTTTTTGACAGAGACAGAGAGAGAACTGAACTGGGGAGCTCCCCAGTTCAGCACATGGGTCCGCACGGGCCAGGGCCAGGACTCGACCCTCGGTCCCTGGAGCCGCAAAGTGAGCGCTCAACCCACTGAGCCATCCCGGCCTCCCCAACTGTGCTTTTAAAACATAAAAAGCAACTGGAATCTTTGGGGGGAAGGAATAAAGAATAGGACTGTGGGGAAGAGGAATATGAAAGAGGCAGGAAGAAGTTGAAGGGAGGTCTGCTAACCAGAGGTTAGCCCTGTAAATGCCATGACCACTAAACACTCTTAATCATGGTTGAACAGCTTATATAAGCCACTCAAATATCTATTGTGCCGAGTACATTAGGTTGGTTAGAATAAAATGCATAAGCCTGAATAAAGAGACTCACTCATCATGTTCCATGAATCTGTGTGTTCACCAATCAACTGAATATAGTTTTGTTTTAAACTTTTCCATATGGGCTTCCAATAACTTACATTAATATCAGGCACTGTGCTAAGTGCTTTACATACCTTTCATTATCTCTAATCCTCTCAATGACCCCACTGAAGAGACCATGGAAAGTTAGTTGCCTAAGATCACAAAGCTACCAAACCAGAGAATTTTTAGTTGTACATGTCTGACATGAACACAGCTAACCTATCCTAAAACAGTGCTTCTAAAACTGTGAGGAAGGACTAACTTTTAAAATTTCCAACCCATTACAGCCTAATAATTTTGTAAGATACATAATTTTGTAAAATAAAAAATAATAAAGATGTATACAATATAAGCCCAAACTTATTATTACATTTAACAGACATACTCTGTGAAATTGCTATAAATGTTTCTAAACATTTACTCTGAATTTCTGTACTAATCTTGTCACAAAATAACACTAGAGTAGTAGTTCCAAGTCATGAGGGCACACCAGAATCATTCTGGAACTTTTGCCAAGTACACATGCCTACCCTCCTTCCAGATATTCAGCAGGCTTGTCATGTTTAACAGACACTCCCTAGCAGATTCTGATGTCCATCCCTGGTTAAGGACTATTTGCTACTATGCAAATTCAGAGAAACAAGTACTCTTTCTGAATTCACTAAAGCCAGTACTGGGCCTGGTGGTGGGAGGAAGAAGGAAAGGCAAGAATGCCAGGGAACTGGGGGATTCGAAAGTTGCTCTCCCTACCATCTATATTACTATCTGGTACTATTACAGCATCTTTTCAATTTAAAACTTTTGATGTCTGTTTTAAGTATAAAATCTCTTTGAGCAGCAAATTAAAAGCAGTTAAAATTGCATTTTGCAGATAACCACTCCCATCTGAAGATGACATCTCTGTTATGTTTTCTCCTACACAGCCCTGCCTTTGTAGGAACAGGCCATTTGCATTTGAGGGATTCTGGGAACAGTCCGCCCCAGAGAAAAACAGTAAATTCCTAACTCATCCCAGAGGACAGCAAGCTGGTAGCAGCCAGTCATTTTTAGGGAGGAAAGCCTGGAGAAAGCACTCTACCTTTTAGATCAGGGCCAACAGTGAAAAGTGGGGATAAACTATAAGGCTTCAAAGAAGGATTCACAAGAGACTTCAGTGAGAGCAGTAAGTGCTGATAGATGTATTCCCTGAAAAGAAAAAAATAAAATAAAAAAATCCAGTGACCTAAGTGACCCCAACAGAAGTGAAGATTGTTAAGACGCTTATGAAAAAAACAAAAAACAAACAAAAATGACAGGCTGACTGAACCAAAATACAATTTATTTATTTTTCTACAATTACTTCTTATGAGTATTACTGGTATGTATGTGTATGTTCAACTGACCCTACCACAATGTTAAACAAATACATATAGTTTAATGTACACGTGTACTTTCTCACTTTTAGTCCCAGTTCTTGCTGGGTATGTTCACATAGCAGATATTCAATAAGATTTAGGAATATGCCTCTAATTTCATTCTCTAGAAAAGACTGAAAACTCCTTGACGGATGATGTTTCCAGACTACATCAAGGGCTCCTAAAAATCAATAAGAAAAAGACAAATAACTCAAAAGAAAAACAGGCAAAGGATATGGGCCATTTCACAAAAGAAGAACTAAAAATAAAGACATGAAAACATGCTCACACTCACTGATTGAAAAAAATGCAAGGAAAAAAGGAGATACTGTTTTTGACTCATTATAGTGGCAAACTGTGATATTATTAAGATACTTTCATATAGATCAGTGGTGTCCAAACTTTTGGCTCCCTGGGCCACACTGGAAGAACTCTCTTGGGCCACACATAAAATACACTAACACTAAGGATAGCTGAATAAGCTTAAAAAAAAAAAAAAAGACCACAAAAAAATCTCCATGTTTTAAGAGTTTGTGTTGTGCCGCATTCAAAGTCACTCTGGGCTGCAGGTTGGACATGCCTGATAGAGGTACTTTTATACACAGCTTTTGAAAGTTTAAATTGATTGGGCTATTTTAGAGGGCTATTTGCCAATATCTAGTTGCGTCCTGAGTTTAAGGGATTCTGGGAGCTAGTTAATATCAGCTTGCAAGAGCTAATTGTATCTCTTCCCAACTCCAAATTTAATAAGGTCACATCAGTAGTTTGAAATCAGCCATGGTGGGATAACTCACACAAGGAAAATGGGCAAATAAAACAAATCAGACCCCTACCCTCTTTTTTGGAAGACTGGTTGTAAATTTATCATACTCCACAGTCTATTTACCAGACTAGAATCTAAAAAGTATGTAACCCATGATACAGAAATTCCTGTTTTCTAAGATATATTTGTCCATTTTTACAGGGAGGCATGTGCAAGGATGTTCACAGCAGCACTGTCTGCAATGAAGAAAAATTGGTAGGGAATTTATTAGAAACAACAAAACACCAAAATTATGTGTCTGTGGAATACTATGCAGCAGTTGAAGTACATTTATATAACCTGTTGGAAGGAAAAACTTCTTTACCAACTTAGGTCCGATTGGGGGAGGGGCTGCATGGGAACTGACAATAGACAGATACCGGTAACCAGGAGAAAAAAAAATATTACACTATAGACAATCTTATAGTACTCCATATAGTACTCTAGAGCAGGGGTGGCCAACAAGTCGATCACGGTCGACCAGTCGATCGCGAGGCCAATTTTGGTCAATCGATTGCTCGCAATGTCTGGGGTGGAATTCGCGAGGCCAATTTTGGTTGATCATCGATCGCTCGCAATGTCTGGGGTAGAATTCCGTGTACCATGGACTTTGAAGCGATTGTAGAAGACAAAACTTTCTAGCAATAGTTTAATGCATTCTGGGAATTTGCCAAGGTCATAAATTCCTAGAATTCTGACAGCCTGACACTGTGATCTCCGCCCACCCAGACAATACATGTTGACTTATGTGTTACACTTGTCACCGGACGCAACGCGTGGACACAACAGTTACGACTCGACTCATCGAAGAACACAGTCAGTTAGCTTGAATATTTGGTAGTGTCATACGGTAGCTTCTTTTCTTTTGTATTAACAGTATTATTATCAATCAATATTATTTATCCTCGGTGACCACGTTGAGTTTCAATTTTTCTTCTGTTTAAAATGTAAGTACCTTTTCTTTGTTTTAAATTAAATT
>PVKE010027535.1:0-21545 GCA_004027555.1 Craseonycteris thonglongyai | reverse complement strand
AATCTAATACTTTGATATATCATTGAGCTCAGGGTCAAGCAAACATACTATTATATTTCTAGAAAATAGCAGAGTATTTCACAAGTGAAGTAAACTGTGTTGGAAAATATTACTGCCAACTGATTCATTCACCAACATATTTTTTTCACTTTTTTATTTTTTAAATTTTTATTAAAATATAGCTAACATATAATAATATATTAGTTCCAGGTGTACACCATAATGATTCAACATTTATATACTTAAGAAGTGGTCACAACGTTAAGTCCAGCAATCATCTGACATGCTCCCACACTATCATAATATTACAGACTACATTCCCTATGCTGTACATTAAATCCTCATGACTTATTTGTTTCATAACTGGAAACTTTAACCTCTTATTCCCTTTCATCTTTTTTTCCATGCTTAAAAATTTTTCAATTACAGTTGACATTCAATATTATTTTATACTAATTTCAAATGTACAGCATAGTGGTTAGACATTTATATATTTTAAGAAGTGATCCCCCTGACTAGTCTAGTATCTACCTGGCACTATACACAGTTTTTACCATATTATTGACTATATGTTCTTCCCTATGCATACTTTACATTCCGTAACTATTTTGTAACTAATTTATAAAATTGTACTTCTTAATACCTTCACCTTTTCACCTTGCCCACCAAACTCACTGTATCTATCACCCTGATAAATCTAGTACCCATCTGACACTATACATGATTATTACAATATTATAGACTATATTCCTTATGCTAAATCCTACATCCCTGTGACTACTTTATAACAAACAATTTGTACTTCTTAATCCTGTCCATTTTTTCACTCACCATCATGAACCACTCTCACTTGGCGACCATCAAAACATTCTCTCTCTTATCTATGAGTCTGTTTCTATCATGTTTGTTTATTTTGTTCTTTAGATTCTACATATATATGACATCATATGGAATTTCCATGTCTCTGTCTGATTTACTCCACTCAGCACAATACTCTCTAGGTTCATCCACATTTTTGCATTCTTTTTTATGGTTGAGTAATATGCCATTGTATATATATATCACCTCTTTTTGATCCATTCATCCATTGATAGGCATCCAGGTTGCTTCCATACCTTGGCTATTGTAAATAATGCTGTAATGATCATATAGATGTAAATTTACATGTCCCTTTGAAGTAATTTGTTTTTGTTTTTGTTTTTTCTCCAGATAAATACCCAAATGTGTATTACTGGGTCCTTCTTTGTTTCTTCTTATACTCTTTGTTTAAAAGTCTATTTTGTCTGGTATAATTAATCCTAATCCAGGTTTTTGTTTTTGTTTTCATTTTCATGAAATACCTTTTTCATTCATTTACTCTCAGTCTGTTTATCTTTCATCTGAAGTGAGACTCTTGTAGGCAGCACAATCTTGTTTTCTTATCCATTCAGTAGCCTCATGTCTTTTGATTGTAGCATTTAATCCATTTACATGGAAAGTAATTGTTGATAGATATGTACTTGTTATTCTATGATTTCTATTTTTGATCATTTCTTCTTCTTCTTCTTAAAGAAGTCCCTTTAACAGTTCTTATAATATTGTCCTGGTGGTGATAAACTTTTATAGCTTTTTCTTTTCTAGGAAGCTCATTATTATTCAATTTTAAATGGTAGCTTTGCTGAGTAATCTTGTTTGCAGGTTCTTACTTTATATCATTTTGACTATTTCATGACAATTCCTTCTGATCTGCAGAGTATTTGTTGAGAAATCAGCTGACAGTTTTATGGGAGCTCACTTAAAGGTAACTAACAGCCTTTCTCTTGCTGCTTTTAACATTCTCTCCTTGTCTTTAACTTTGCGATTTTATTATAATATGTCTGGGTGTGGGCCTCTTTAGTTTCATCTTATTTGGGGCTCTGTGCTTCCTGAACTTTTACATCTATTTTCTTCACCAGGTCAAAATAGTTTTCAATCATTATTTCTTCAAAAAGGTTTTCAACTCCTTGCTCTTTCTTTTCTCCTTCTGGTAACCCTATGATGTGAATATGCTTGATGTTGTCCCAGAGACCTCTTAAACTATGCTCATTTGGGGGAATAGTTTTTTTCTTTTGGATGGGTATTATCTGCTACATCTTCCAAATTGCTGATTCAGACATCTGCATCATCTAATCCACTGTTGATTCCCTCTAATGTATTCTATATTTTAATTACTATATTCTTAATTTCTGACTGGCTCTCTTTTGTTTTTTCTATCTTCATATTTATGTTCCCTATTTCTTCAATGAACTTCTTCGTGAGATTACTGAACATCCTTATAACCAGTGTTTTCAACTGTGTGTGTGATAGATTGTTTATCTCTGTTTTGCTTAGTTCTTTTCCTGGAGATTTGTTCTATACTTTCATTTGGGACATGCTTCTTTGTCTCTTGATTTTGGCTGCCCTTGCCCTGTGTGTGTTTCTATGTATTAGGTAGGGTTGGTATGCCTCCCAGTCTTAGTAGAGTAGCCTTGTGCAGCAGGTGTCCTCTGGGGTCCAGTGGCACAGTCTCCCTGGTCACTTGAGCTATGTGTTCCAGGTACGTCCTTTGTGGGGATTGTGTTTGCTCCCCTACTTTAGTTAAGTCTTAGTTGCTATTTGCATATCAATGGAAGGGATTGACCCTCTGGTTGACTGGTTGTAAGGACTGGTCATGACTACAGTGGAGGAGCTATTGTTCAGGGATTGATCCTACAGAGCAGAATTTGCTTTAGCAGGGCTCTGGTGCCTGCCCAGTTTATTCTTTGGGTGTGTCATCTGTAGAGATGGTCTGGTGGTACTCCAATGAGATCCCCAACTGGCCACTGGGAGTGTCTATTGGGAGAAGCCCTGCCACAGGCCAAGTACAGCCATTGCCTTTGCTCTCCCCAGAGCCACCTGGCATGAGTCATGAAGAAATCTACTGATGTCTTCCACCTGTGCTGGACTAGGAGGTGCCTTAAGAAGCCAAGCCACACATTGAGGTGAGCTGATGCTAGTGCTAGGCTTTGGAATTAGTAAGAGGTACCAGGCACATGGAGATTTGTGAATCTTTGAGAAATTTTAGAAAAGTCTTCAGTGTTAGCTAAGACAGGCAGTTTGAATAGGAAAGCCATGGGAAGTGCCTCGCAATTGCAATGTCTGGGGTTCAATTCTCAGCCCCAGCCTGTGCAACTGCATATGCTGAACTGTGGCACAACTGGTCGCCACCCAGATGGCTCAGCAGCAAAGTTTCTTCCCTCCCGTGCAGGAGTCCCCCAGTTGGGTTCTCATCCCACATGGCCCCGCATCCATCTCCGTGGAAAGAAACAGTGTGATAACTAATAATGTGCAACTATGGAGACTGCTCTGGGCGCTGCCCCCTTCTCTCTCTCTCTCTCTCTCTCTCTCTCTCTCTCTCTCTCTCTCTTTCTCTCTCTCTTTCTCTCTTTCTCTCTCACCTTCTCTCAAACAATAAAAAAAGAAGACCGTGTTGGTGGGGCTCATTGCAACTTCACTCTTTGCAGCATCACTAATCTATCATTGGGTATCAAGAAAGACAACATAACTTGGGGTTGTTCAGTTTCCCTGATCACTGGCAATCGTTTCCACTTTTCTGTGTTGGAAGACACCCACACAAGAGTAGCTGGTGCTGAGATCAGTGCCAAATTCAGGTCCCTTAGACCTGGTTGCTTCAGTGTAGGTGCAGTTTGCAAAGAAGAGAGATCCAACAGCTGCCCCCATGTTCAATCACAACTGTTGTCATTTAAATCTTTTAGTTCTCTCTCTCTCTGTTTCTCCTGTACACACACACACACACACACACACACACACACACACACACACATACACACACACAATGGGCCTAGGCCAGGGGTGGCGAACCTTTTGGTGATTGAGTGCCAAAGTTTATGAAATAAGAGTATACTCGCTCGACTCGCGTGTCAACCCATCGAGTGAGATAGAGGTATTGATTATTTTTATGTCTATAAGAGCATAAACAATAATTTTTAAATGGTATTCACAGCTCCACATGCTGAAATAATTGCTTTGCATGCCACTTTGGGCACGCATGCCATAGGTTCGCCACCCCGGGCCTAGGCTCTTTATCTAAGTACCTAAGACATAGCAAGTTTAATTCAAGGTAGGTATGCTGTTATACTATGGAACAAACTATTTATAAAATTATATATCGCAGAAGTTATTCGGTAACATGAAGGAGAGGATATACCAGTCAGAACATAGGTTGAGTCATGGGATGTAGTGGAAATGAAAATTAATAGATAATTAGATCCAATGTTATGGAAAGCTTCATGTAGCAAATGGAAGAGTTGAATTTGATTTAGTATTAGGACTCACCTGTTCTGACTGTACCTGGAACATAAATAGATGTGCCTCAGGGTTTTGGAAGCATAGCTGAAGCTACCTGTCATTAGCTAAAATTGCTTTGAAGTCTTATTAGTTATCTTAAACATTCCAGATTAATATGTATGCTAATAATTAATAGAAGACATACTACTTATCAAAGTATGAAATTTCTGCCCAAATATTCATGTGGTAACAGTGTGTAAAAGTGTGCTGAGTTTATGCTGTGGCACTATAGCATGCCACCATATTTCCTGAAGTATGCACACAACTGTTCCAAAAGTACAAGCATAGGCAATACGTAGATATTCTACATTCTTACACAGGTGAAAGTGAATTTTTAAAAGATTTAAATGAAAAATAATGCCTCAGACTTCATTCTTGGCAGAGAACTTTCATTGTTGACCTTTACATTAACCTATGGCAGGCAGTATGGCAGAGAAAGTATGTTCATGTCCCTTTATAAATAGATGAGGAAATTGAGACATAGAGAATTTAAAGTGCACAATTAGTTAACAGTAGTGCCAAGAAAATAACATATTTGTGATCTGAATACACTGCCAATCCTATCATCCACAGTCACATGAGAGCAGAATATAGTATAAAACCAATTTATCTTGGATCATATTAAAGAGTATTTAGTTGTACCCGATCTAAAAGGCAGATTTCCCCTTACAGGTCATCCTAACATATACTCTGAGGACAGCATTATATTATGTAAGTTTTCTAGTATAGTAATTTTTCACATATCAAATTTGCTGGACAACATCTGTTACTGACACGGGTATGTTTTTCTTAATACTAAAACGTTATTGGTTCTACTTAGAAGAATGAAACTGACCCACCCAAATTTTCTTGGGGAAAAAAAGAAAAAAATGCCCTCCCTCCCCAAACCTCTTTGAAAGCAGTTGATATGTCAGAGGGACATTTTTTATAAGCCTTCTGGGAGTTCTCACTGCTATTTCCTTACTTTTTAGAACTTTGGTGACTAATTACTCTGAAGAACCCACCAGAAATGAGTAAGGACTCAATTGTGTTCTCACTCTAAGAAATTACTCTCTTGTTGGCTATTTGTAAGATACTAACCTACTCCAGTTGCACTGACAGAATTCTATCCTCCTAGCTACCAACTTCTGGCTCTGTCAGAGGGCTCATCTGCCCAGAGCCATTAAGAAGGGTTTTTTCCTGGTGTTTTTTTAAACACACTTACCCCTTTGACTAGAGCCAGAAGCTTTGAAGTTAGTTGTTGATAACAAACCTGTACCTGATGGGCAACCTGGGCATTTGTCTGAACTTTCTACTTAGACTACCTCAAAAAGCACTATCATACTAGTCTCTGGTTCCAGTGTGGACAGATTTCCTGGAGTATTTTGAATTGGATTCTCTTGGCCTACTGGGCACAGAAAATCCTGCCAAATTAGACCTGGATTCCTGGACTTCTGATTTACAAAAAGTACAGAGTGGCATATTTGATAGCTGTGACCTTCTTTCATATCCACTGATAGCAAAAGTTGCTTGCTTTCCTTTGATCTTATTAGTAAAATTGCCTTTGAAAAAACAGAAAAGGAGTAAAGATGATAATAATAAAATGAGATAAGAAGCTAACTTTGAAAACAACTCCCAAAAGAAATAAACAGGAGTTTTGGCTTAGAAAGATAAAAGTTCTTTCAGGAATGGCATTTTTGTTTTTGTTTTCTTGATAACTAGGTTGACCAAAATTAAGAAAGTAAGAATTTAATTATTGGTCTCATAGAGCTTATAAATGCCAATTTAATTTTTCATATTTCTAGTATTTGTGATTTCACTCATAAAAACCTACTAATTACACTTACTTTTATATTTCTATGATTAGGGATAATATTCATTACTTCTGTGCATAAAATTCAGAGTAAGAAATCAGTGAGAATATCTGTTAGTGGTGCATTAGAAACATATCCTGAAAAGGAATAAATAATCATCAGGCTAAACCATAATTAAAACAAATAGTAATTGAAAATCTTGCTCAATACTGGATTCACTTGGGGGATATGAAAAGTACCAATGTTTGACTCCCACTATTGCATTCTTAATTAATTCATATGAAGTGCAACCTGAGCATCAGTATTATAAAAAGCTCTCCAGTTAAACAGCTAGTCTAGTGGAATCGAAACTACACTAGAAGTCTGAAGTCCTGAATTCAAATCTAGTCTCCTTTACTTACTGACTGTAGAGTTTTGATAAACTGAGATGACTTCTCTAAGACATTTTCTCTTATCTGTAAAAGCAGGATTTTTTTGTTAAATTTATTTGGGTGACATTGGTTAGTCAAAATTACATAGGTTCCAGGTCTACAATTCTACAGTACTTCATCTATGTGTTACATTATGTGCTACCACTCAGAGTCAACTTTCTTTTCATCAACATATATTTAGCTCCCCCTCCTTCCTATTTCATCCCTCTCTCCTCTTACCCTCAGGTAACCACTAAACTATTGACTGTGTCCATGAGGTTTTGTTTTTTTGTTCCTTTCAGTTTTATATTCCATATATGAGTGTGAAGTCATATGGTTCTTAGCTTTTTCTATCTGGTTTATTTCAATTAGCATGGTAATCTCAAAGTCCATCCATGTTGCTGTAAATGAGAGTTGTTCATCTTTTCTTATAGTTAAGTAATATTCCACTGTACAAATGTACCACAGCTTTTTTTATCCAGTCATCTATCAAAGGTCACTTCAGTTGTCTCCATGACTTGGCACTATAAACAGCACTGCAATAAACATGGGGGTCCATATGTCTTTATGGACTAACGCTTTCAAAATTTTAGGGTAGATACCAAGAAAGGGGATTGATGAGTCATATTGTAGCTCCATTCGCAATTTTCTGAAGAAGCTTTACTCTGTGCTCTATAATGGTTGTACTGATTTACATTCCCACTAGCTGTGTATGAGGCTTCCTTTTTCTCCACAACCTCTCCAGCACCTGTCGTTCCTTGTCTTGTTGATAACATCCTTTCCAGCAGGTATGAGGTGGTACCTCATTGTGGTTTTGCTTTGCATTTCCCTAATTGCTAATGATCTTGAGCATTTTTTCATATATTTCTTGGTCCTTTGTAAGTTTTCATGGGGGAAGTGTCTTGTTCAGGTCTTCTGCCTGTTTTTTAATTAGACTGAAAAACTGAATATTCATAATAAATTTTTTCTCTCTTATAGAGATTTTGTAGAGATTAAATAAGATACTATATAGGAAGTTACTTCATAAATTACCAAGTAAAATGTGAAGTGATGAGTTATACATAGCATATATTACATGTAATGTATACTATATACACATAAAGAAATGATTCAGTTCAAGTCTGAAGGCCATCTGCTGTTCTTGCTTAAGGGAAGACAGTCTTTTTGTTCTAGACCTTCAACTGATTGAATGAAACCTACTCACATTATGGAGGGCAATTCTCTTTATTTAATGTCCACCAATATGAATGTTATCTCATCCAATAATACCCTCACAATAGCACCCTGAGCAATATGGATCAAATTTCTGAGCCTCCCATAGCCTAGTCAAGTTGATATACAAAATTAATCATCACAGTATTATTATTACCATTTTAAATATGACACACTGGAAAAATAATTCTATGAATTTACTAGACTAATGAAAAATGTAGCATTATAACTAATGAGTTATATTCCTGGCTCATGTTCAGTTGAACTTTTCCCTATATAGGTTTACATACACATGCTCCTCAACTTATGCTTATTACATCTCAATAAACCCTGCCTAAGTTGAAAATATTCTACATAAGTTGAAAATGCATTTAATATACCTAACTAAAGAACACTGTAGCTTTGCCCAGCTGGTTTCTACTGAATGCACATTGATTTTGCACTATTTATTGTAAAGTAAAAAGATTGTAAGTCGGACCATATTGTTAATTTAGGGACAGCAAACAGAGCTTCTCTCAATTACTAGTGAAAAGTGATCTTAAGAGAGCAGGCTTCAACTGTAAGTGATTTTTTTTTTCCTCTTAACTCCAGAGTTACACCAAGGAAAAAATACTTCACTTAGATTCCAGAGACACACAAGACAGGCCATATGAGTAGGTGGTACAATCAGAGAAATACCAAGAGGCCCCACCTGCCAAATATATCTTCCCTTAGGGACATTCCTGGAATTCTCATCATTAGAAACAAAACAGAAAGACCCTTTTAAAGTGCATAGAAGTGTTAGCATACTATGGATTCATTTAACCAATTCACTAGAACATGAATAAAAACAGGTTTCCAAGATGAAAAAAGTGGTTACTCTCTCATCTTTGCTCAGGCAAAGAAAAAATTTCTTTACTAGACCGAAAAAAAGAAGAAAAAAAAAATCACTCAGCTAAATTAGTCTACTTCTTTATCTGAAATCAGATAGGTCATATATCAATGGCTATTACAGCTTAGTTACCTGATTCCTTACTACCCTCTCCACATGTTTCTAGGTGGCCCCATTTGGTCAGCCCCAATAGAATCTACAATAAACTTTATAGAGATTTCTTCATTTTCTTTTTAACATTGGTGGAGTTTGGGGCTTCTTGTTTTTATCAGAGAAAGCATAAGTTCAGATTTTAACCTAAAAATGGATATAAACTTCAAACAGACACCCATCAAGTCAACTGATATACAATAATATTTGCAACTAAAGCTCTAATATGAAGGAGAGTTTTTTTGAGGAATACTTAGAGGATGTTATAGAAACAACTTTACAAATATTTCTCATGCTTATTAACATACACATTATTATTTTTTATATTTCATGCAATCCAGGAATCAAGGGCAAGGTTCCTAACCATCTTTAGTTTTGAACTTCACCTTAAATATTAGTCTTGGAAACTCCCTAGGAAAAATAATCTTAGTGTAATTTGAAAACTAAAGATACTTTTTCTTCATCCAGAGACACATCTAGTAGTCTCTTCCCAGAGACTTAATGTACTTCTAGGCCTCCTCAATACATAGGTAATGTAATGTAGATTTGTACACCTGGAAACTAATTGTTACCAATCAATGTCACCCCAATAAATTTAACAATAAAAAAAAAAACACAAACAAAAAAAAACAAAACAATATTTCTTCTAAATTGACTGCAACCTTGGCTAATGCTGCTGTGATTTTTATCACTTCTTTCTGTAAGTCACATCCTACTCATTATCTCAAAAACCGACTCAAGAATCTAGTGCTCCTCCGAGTGATAGCTTTCTGCACCATAGACATCCTGATACAATTAAAAAAGTGAAATATATAGCAGGTTTTTTGTTTTGCTTTTTTAGAAGGCATTATATACTACCTTGGCTGCACTTCCCAGTTCACTGTTCAAGATGCACAGCCCAGGGCTCTCCCATATGACCCTTATAATGAGGCAGATTAGGTGATGCACAAAATATCTCTAGTTGATTGGAGCCTATAACAATTCACATAAAACAAACAAACAAACAAACAAACAAAAACACTCAGATAAGTCTGGCAGGCTTTGAAGGAACCTTCATTTTTAGCAAATAACTATTCTCCTTTTAAGAATCAGTTCTTGGTTTACTATTGGGACATGACAAGATTGAACAACTGATCATGAAACAAGTAACCACATGATCTGAGCTGTTCATCAAAACTGAGTAACTTAGAAGGCACTAAAACATAAATTTCTGACATGTCTAGATGCTCTTTTTCATTAAGTTAAAATTGGGTATATAGAGATTAGTATAAAGAATCATATATTCTCACAACCCAGAGGAACATTGCCATTCTATCCACTGCTGCCATATTGAGATGAAAAGTCCTGATGGTTGAAAACTCTCTGTAAATATACTAAAAACCACTGGCTTGTACTGTAAGATGGATGAATTCTGTAGCAAAAATAATAAACCTTAATGTAAGTAAAAATTTTTAAAAGTTTTAGAGGATCTTGGAATTCCAGGGTGGAATGCAGAATGTTATTAAAAAGTGTAAGTGTATTACAAATGTACGAACTAACATCATTGAAGGAGGTGAAAGAAAAATAGTACTGACCTAAGAGTTTGGAAAGACCAGAGACTTCAATTTAAAGACAAAAAGAACTATACATAAGCACTGTATTCTACTTGATAAAATTGTTCCTGAGAAAGGTATAAATTAACAACTCTGAAAGCACACGTATACTGCAATTGAACAATTAAATAAATGCATGTCGAATAATAGGAGCCAGTTTCTTACTGTTAAAGTGGGAGATTATAGATAAGCAAAGAGAGGAGATGACAGTGATCCATGTAATATTGGAATAGACTTGGAGACATCGATATGAACTCATGTTTTGCTTAATAATGATACATATCATTCTATCTATCTATCTATCTATCTATCTATCTATCTATCTATCTATCTATCTATCTATCTATCTATCTATCTATCTATCTCCTCACTCTGTCAGCTAAGAGGGTCTAGAAGCAATGATACCCCAGTGACAAAGAGCACTCTTAGTGCCCAGATCTTGGGTTCTAAGACCATTCTTCAGTAAAAGGAACCTCGTATCCTTTCGAAATGGCTGATTCTAGGGCTGGGACAGGAAAAATATAACATAAGCCTGGAGCACCTTGTAGTATAGAAAGTAAAAAACTGTTAAAAAAACAGAACCTCACAATGATGGATAGCATGACTTAGAGATACAGGAAACAAATGAAGAGCTCCCACTGGAAAAATCCTGGAAATTTTTGAACAATAAAATTAAATAGTATTGAATTATAATTCAAAGTGAAAAAAAAAAAGTCTATGAGTCCATGTTGATACAAATAAATAAACAAATAAATGAGAAGAAAAAAGTCTCCCATATAAAATAAGTTATATGTAATAACATATATTAGTACTTATATTATGTAAATATATTATAGGTAAATATTAAAATATAGTCATACATGTTACATATTATTTTTTATATAGTCCACCCTCAGGGAGGAGACATATAACTCCTCATTCCTTAATTATGGACTAAGTGCAGTGACTGCTTCTAAAGAGTACAGCATGGAAAGGAGGAAAAATAAAAGGAGTAACTTTAGAGTGCAGACACCTGACAAGCACTAGCTCAAGCCAGGTGATCAAGGCTAATAGCATCAGCAATGATAAATCATAATGACACTATGTAGCCTTACGATGATGTCACGAGAATGGCACTTTACCTCTGTGGATTTATCAAATAAACATGACTTCAGTGGAAACATGAGAAAATCATCAGAATAATTCCATTCTACAAAATACCAATATTCTACAACACTGTCAAACTCTTCAAAAATAAAGTCTGAGAACCTTCTCCATCAGAAATGCCTAAGGAGGTATGACAATTAAATGTAATATCCTAGATAAGATCCTGGATCAGAAAAAAAGGACATTAGGAGAAAACTGAGTATGATTTTAGTTAATAATAATGTAGCAATATTAATAATGTATCATACCAATTTAAGATATTAATAACAGGAAAACTAGGTGTAGGGCATATAGGAACATTCTGTGCTAGATTTGGAAAAATTCTGTATATAAATATAAAATCATTACATATAAAAATGGTATGTTATTACATTCAAAAGATGTATTTTTAAGAGAATTACCTTATATGTAGTAAGCATGTTATGGTTGACATATATTGTCACTTTAGCCCATCTATCATCCTTGTTTCCTGTAATGAAAAAAAGGAAGCTTTACTATATTTAGAATAAAAACAACTGATCCACAATCACACCATAATACAAGCAGCATTGTTATTCCCCTTTATAAAGTCACACAGCTGGTAAGTGGTATATCTAAAATTCAAATCCAGGAACTTCTGACTCCAACATGTATGTTTTAACTATTCTATTATACTCACAAAATAATATACATGTCGTTAAAAAGAAAAAAGAAATAAAAGACACAATAGCAGATATGTACTCAAAGAGAATAATTTTATTTTTTGATAAATAGATGTATAGTATTTTATATGTCAAGTAGTAATAGTATCTAATATGATAATTGTGTCACAATTGAGTATAATATTTTATGAAGTCCAATCTTTTGTACTTACCTTTTTCAAGATTAAGAAATAAAGTATGCAATTTTCATTTTTCAAGAAACAATTTATCATGTTTAAATTGCTTTAATAAGTATAAAACTGCTCAGTTTTGTGTGTGTTTTTATATTTTTTTTAGTGTATGAATTCCTGGAGATGAGACATATGAAGCATTTCTTTAAAATCATATAATTACTTTAGTTTTGCACTTTAAAAAATTATATTACAGCTCAGGAGAATAATTGGTCAGTATTATTTTGCTGACTTGACTATATAAAGAGCTATATAGCTTTTACCTAATATTTGGAATACATATGGTTAGATATTTAAGATATTTCCTTGAACTTTATAGGATACAGTGAATCTTGTATTTTATGTTTCCTAAATTTCTGCATTTATTTAAATAAAAATGCTACCAAGCCAAGTAAAACACCAGTTGGGTAATGTTGAGTTCCAGCAAAAGAACATGAACCAGTTCCACACATACAAATGAAAGGGGCCTGGTAGACTCTAAGCTTTCTTTTTCTCTTTACATAACTACTAATTAGGAGTAGTGGCTGTAAAACAAAACCTAAAACTATGCAATGGAGAAAGTTAATTAAGATTTCAACTCTGTTCATCCAGGAATAAAAATGTTCAAAATAACTTATTTGGTTTTTAAGAAGAATAAAAAATCTGATCTCCAGACTGACTTGCTTTACAAATACAGTTGCAAAAGTCAAAGTCCCCTGCTCACTTCTTGATATCATGTTAAAATACCAAATAGAAACTAATCTCTCTTTTTATATTATAATCCACCTGAAGGCAAAGGCCTGTTATGCTGGGAATCACAATCTGTACTTACGTAATAACCAGAAGCTACCATGAAATCTCTTCGTGAACTGATGTGGTCCTTTCCTAAATGGCTGCAATGGAAGTCAAGATACCCTAATCAATTGACTGGGACCTCTAACTCCCTATATTCTTCCAAAGAACAATTAGACCCAACACTACTCAATAAGGCTTTCACATGGGGAAAACATCTCGGAAGGATTCTATTTAATACGTAAATGACTTACTAGAGAGAGCCTTGTGACCATCACAGGAAAGACCACCACCAAGCAGAGAAGACAGCCATCTTCTGCAAAAATCCTCAGGCAGAGATAAACTTGATGTGTTTGAGGAACTGAAAAAAAAAAAAGAGTAGATGACTGAGAACATTTGTAGTGGGGAAGAGGTGGGTTAACAACCATCTCTGACGCCTCCAGAAAAAAATGTGTTGGGAATAAGTGACTGATACCATTGCAATTTAGTAATGGTTTCCTCAGTTTATGGTTAAACTGCTAGTTGCATGGGGATGGTTTGTGGGTTCTTTGAAAATCTGATCACTGATATGTACTCAAAGCTTACTCTGATATGGGATGATTTCACAGAATGGATAGTTTGCAGCTTTTCATAGCTATGGTGTTTCATTCTCCTGGCTGTGTACTCCCCATTCAACCTCTAATTTCCTTGGAGCTCCCCCTCACACAATCTCACACTACTGGAGTCCCTTCAACTATCCCCAATGATCCTCCTGGGCAGTCCTTAAAGGGCTTCTACCCAGCTCTTCCTTGCAATGGCCCAAATCTGGTCCATTCACACATCCTTTGCCACGAGAAACTCTAGGAGAAGCAGCAGCAATACCCTCCTGGTTCTACACCAAGCAGCTAGGCCGTCCTTTTTGATCCTCTAAATAGACAAGGTGAGCATCTGTCTCCAGGTCTCAGGGCCCCCTGAGGTCAGGAACACATACAACGCTCTCTGAGTGCTCTCTTTGAAACTCACTGTTTCCAAGGTCACATTACTAAAAAGAGATGAGGTTAAAAACACTGTTTTCTTCAAAGAAGTTCTCTTCAAAGTATTTACCCTTCTTCACATTATGACAGTTGTGTGTTGTTGTTGTTTTTTTATGTCCTTGAACTACTTGAGGGTTTTAATATTCAGAACACTAAGTTTCTGAATTTTCCTTTGTATGTTCAGCAAATGGCCAAAGGATAGGGACTGTCTCATATTCATTTCATGGCTACCGTATTATTACCTCAGTAAAAATATTATGAGAAATTCTGCTTTGTATTGCACATATTTGTGTATATGCTGTGCCTGTCTTATGTCCCCCACTAAAATGTATTCTCCTTATAGGAAGATACAGTGAATTACTTATTTATTTTTTATGACATACAGATCTGCCCGATCTTTAAGTATTGAATTGAATTCTTCACACAGCAGGGAAAGCTGGCCCAGGACTAGGGCCTGGGATCTGATGGGATATGGCAGAGTATAAGCATTAAGCAATTAAGAATCAGACATCACATTGTACAACCTAAAAATATACAATTTTTAATTGTCAAACATTCCTCAACAAATCTAGAAAAGAAACAACATGAAAATAAAAGAATCAGACATGGCTATAAATCCATAGTTCACTACTTGGGACATGTAGCTTATACTTCCTAAGTGTTAGATTCTTTATCTGCAGAGTATAGATGATAAAGCTTCTCTTAATAAGGTGGCAGTGAAAAATTATATAAAAATCTTAGCTATTTTTGTCATTGTTATTACATTTATTATTACCAATATTTGTAGGATAATAGATAATAGAAACAGACTAATGTTTATTTCATAAATAAATTCATGACTAAATAAAACAAATGACAGCAATTATCTGGACAACTTAGTCATTAAAAAAACAATCTTATTTTCATTATCTGAATTATGAGACTAGTTACTTCGTGTCCTTTTTTATACACTTGTGATAAAAAGAAGGAAGGAAGGAAAGAAGGAAAGGAGGGAAGGAAGGCGGAAGGAAGGAAGGAGGGAGGGAGAAATGGAGGGGAAAAGGGAAGGAAAGAAAGAGAAAGAAAGGAAAGAATTCTGAGAATACTAAAAATCAATATATTTTAATGGTTTTATTATGTTCCTTTAGATTGATAATACTAGTAAACTATCTTCATGAGGGAAAAGGAAAACAAATGTTGTGTGTTTTATAATTTCATGTAAAAAGATTAATCATGGAAAATGTGATAAAAATGTGCTGTAGCATTCAATATAGATTCAAAGACTGTTAAGTTGGCCTATGTACTCTGGGGTAGTTTCTTACCTCTTAATTCAAAAGTCACTCTCTAAATAAGGTTCAGCTACCTTTATTTCTCAACACCAGATATTGGTTAATGCATTTAATTTAAATTGGATTTCCAATGATGACATTCGACACATGGATTAACTACAATATTATATAGACATTTTCTTCTGATCCATCATATGAACCAGTTATGAGAATCTACAAATCTTGCACCCTTCATCCTTATAAATGGTACCCTAGGTATTGTTCTTAAGTAGACTTGTATCTATCAGTGGCTCTGGAAGAGTGTGAATTATCTGACTAAAGTGCTAAAATATCGATCGTATGTTTTCCGTAAACTTTTAAGCTCTTGCATAAAGGCTCACGGAACAGAGTTGGGACTTCATGGTTCATAGAACAGAATTGAGACTGCTTTTCTTCTGTTGATGCACAGATATCTATGTACAGCAGAATATGTATTTTCTTAGTGATCTGGCAGAAAGATTGTAGGAAGTTTACTATATCTCATACTTACCTCTAACAATTGGTATATATATATATATGTGTGTGTGTGTGTGTGTGTGTATACACATACATACATACCGCAAATAACTTAATAGCTGTATATTAACAAAATGGTTTGGTCAGTTCAGATCAGAATATATCAAAATACAGTTGAAATTACAAATAATAATAATAATAATAAAGCTAGATATTTCTACTTTTTGAAAGAGAATCCCCTTCAAGAAATAGCCCTGAAACTAATACTTGAAGTGGTTTGTGTTTATTAAATCAGAGAAATGGCTTACTGGTAGGAAAAGGAGGTAAGAACAAAAATTAATTATATTTATAGTAATGGAGCGATAATAAGTACAAGAAAGATGAAACTAAGTAGCAGTATAATGGGTTTATTTTAAGAGATGGTTATATTAAAAGAGTTTCTTCATAGTACTTTGAAAATATCCAATTCTTTTTTCTTTTTCCATTGACTCATGATGAATCACAACTAAAGGATATTTGCCCTAAAAACACCATTAATAAGAACAGCTGGGATTTAGATATGGATAGATATGACTCTAATTACAGTAAAAGACTTAAAAATTAAAATTTAAGTGTCTGAAATAGACAATTTAACAATAAACTGATATGTGCTGTCTTAAGCAAATAGAGAAAGTAAAATCAAGACAGGAGCTTGCAGCAAACCATAAAATTGCCAAGGCATGAGATACCACTAGATGACTGGATAGTTCAATGTGAGTTCAAATGAGGTTGCAGGACAGCAGAGATAAATAAGGCAATAAAACTAGCTTAGGCAAACTGGCAGGAAACAGATCTTTTCCTTTGAATCTTTTTTTTTTTTTACAAGAAAAAATGTGGGATTTTTTTATTTTCAATAGATTAAGGTGACATTGTTTAATAAAATATGTTTCAAGTACAAGTATACAACACTATAATACATCAATTTGTATATTGCATTGTGTGTTCATCACCCAGTCAGTATTCCTATCACCATCTATTTAACCCCCTTCATCCTTTTCTACCTTCCTTCTCCCCCTTTCCTCTGGGTAACCACTAAACTGTTGTATGTGTCTATGAGTTTTTGCGTGTCTTGTTTCTTTGTTGCTTTCAGATTTATATCCCACATATGAGTGAAATTATATGGTTCTTAGCATTTTCCATCTGACTTATTTCATTTAGCATAATATTCTCAAGAACCACCCATGTTGATCCAAATGGCAGTATTTCATCTTTTCTTATTGCTGAGTAATATTACATTGTATGTGTATATGTGTGTGTGTGTGTGTGTGCCACGTCTTCATTATCCAAACATTTATTGAAAGACACTTTGGTTGTTTCCATGTATTGGCCACTGTAAATAATACTGCAGTGAACATAAGGGTACATATAAATTTATGAATAAATGTTTGGGTAGACCCCCCAGAAGGATTGCTGGGTCATATGGTAACTCTGTTCTTAATTTTTTGAGAAACCTCCATACCGTTTTCCATAGTGGCAGCACCAATGTACAATTCCACCAGCAACGTGTGATGGTTCCTTTTTCTCCAACAGTTATTACTTGTCTTATTGATGATAGCCATTCTAACAGTGTCAGGTAATAGTTCATTGTGGTTTTGATTTTGCATTGCCCTAATAGGTCATGTAGATGATCATTTTTTCATATATCTGTTGGCCATTCGTATGTCTTCTTGGGAAAAGTGTCTGTTCAGGTCCTCTACCCATTTTTAAATTGGATTAATTTTTGTTGTTGTATAGTTGGGTGAACTCTGTATATTTTGGATGTTAGCCCTTATCAACGGTGTTGTTTGCAGTATCTTCTCCTATTTGATTGGTTGCCTATTTGTTTTGTTGATGGTTTCCTTTGCTGTGCAGAGCTTTTTAGTCCCCTTCATTTTTGCTTTTACTTCCTTTGCCTACCTCCATAAGTTTAGTACCTATGTTTTCTTCTATGCACTTTATTGCTTCGGGTCTTATATTTATGTCTTTGATTCATTTTGAGTTAATTTTGTTGTATGGTGACAAATAGCAGTTTAATTTCATTCTTTTGCATGTGACTTTCCAATTTTTCTAGCACCATTTATTGAACAGGCTTTCTTTTCTCCATTGTATGTTTTTACTCCTTTGTAAAACATTATTTGCCCAACTGTTTGTGGGTTTATTTCTGGGTCTCAATTCTGTTCCATTGGTCAGTGTGTCTGTTTTTCTTCCAATACAATGTTATTTTTATTATTGCCACTTTGTAGAATAATGTGAGGTGAATTTGAAGGGAATGTGATACTTCCAGCCTTGTTCTTTTTTCTCAGGATTGCTTTGGCTATTGGGGGGTATTTTATGATTCCATATAAATCTTATGATTTTTTTGTTGTTGTTTTACTTCTTTAAAAAAGTACCATTGGGATTTGATGAGAACTACATTAAATCTGTATATTAAATTGTGTTATTTATAAGTGCAGAGGGTCTACCTTATAGTCTCTAAAATTCAGTGTGCAAAATCACTAACTTTATTGTTTTGTAAATAAACTTAATTCTATTTTGTGCCTCCTTTCCTGCCCCCACTTTGCTGGGCAGTAAAAAATAATCTTGGTTTTAATTTAGGGTAATCTCAATCATTTCTTACCCTTTTCCCTACAAACCCTCCACTTAGGTTGTATCTAAGATGCAGGTTTCATATGGTTCTTAATGGTCACATCACTCTAATTTCCCTTGTAAGGCATATATGCCCTAATGTTCTCTTCCACTGGCCCATACACGTCAGCTGCATCCTCCTCCTTCACATAACCTCTCCTCCTCTCTGCTGGTTCTCTGGCCTATATCCATACCTTTATCAGATCAACAGGGAAAAAATCAGCTGCTCTTTAGATTATGTTAATTAAGCAAGAAATTCTAAGAGGCTATCTTATATTGGTATCTTGAACACCTCATCATCTCTACTCTTTTCTCTCCATGCAAGGGGGAAGGGGGATGGATGAAGGCAGCAGAAGAAGTAGGACAGATATAAAAATTGACACCTCTCTACACCTCACTTGATACATCAATTCACTCAGTTCTAGAATCCCAAATTTATGAGTTTGTTCTGTTATTAATTCATTAATCCAGGAGCTGGGGAAACAAGGCACATAGAATCTCTTCTCAAGTGATACACCAATATCTAAATGCTCTTTATCCTCTGTTTCTTGTACTCTTCCTCACCTGAATAATTTTTCTTGTGGCTTTGGAAAAGTTTTGGTTGATAATGTATTAATATATTATGGTATCCTGGTTTTTTCCTCCAATTTATGTTTTTTTTTTGTTTTGTTTTGTTTTTTTAAATTATTTATTTTTGCATTTGAATCTCAAATGCCAATATTTTGGTTTTACTGATGTTGTTCTACTATTTCATCCCTTTTTTAAGACTCTAGCTTTAGAATACCCTGGTAGCTGCTAATATTGGTGCCAGGGTTAGACATATTTCAAAATATTATACTACTGTATAATAATCGGGTTATTCGTGCATTTTAGAGAGGTCTATATAATTTAGAGTAGTCGTTTCATAAACAATCCTATTATTTATTTTTTAAGTAAAACACAAGTATTTTCTGAGTCTAAAATAAGTCTCCAAGTTAGACCTATGTTATATACTGGGTGTATCCTCAGTCTTGGCACAGTTATCAGTATTGTCAAAAAGAAGAAAAGAGAAAAAATTCAGTCTCTTGCAGAAATGTGTGCTTAATAAGATTTCTCTATTAATAATAAATATCACAATCTAAACTTTCATTAGTTTTCTCATCCATGAAACTGAGTACTAACCCGTCAGTTTTGTTGATTCAGTCATTGAAAGATCGAATAAAAGTTTCCATAAAATCTATGAAATGCATCTGATATTAATGGTATATTATAAATATGGTGATCAACATGTCCAAATTCTTTGAAATGGAATAGGGTCTATCCTTTCATAAGATTCCTATAATTATCTGAACACTTACAAATTTTTAAATTATTAAATTAAAATATAATTAGATCCATTTTAAATCATTTTAGAAACAATGCAAGGTAAGATTATTACACATGCATGTAATTATGTATGTATGTGTTTATATTTTATGGAATAATTTTACTTTGCATCTCTTCCAAAATGACATACATACATAAGCAATTGAATCCTTTCTTATATACATTCTAATGTCAATTCCTAATTAAAGAAAAATTTGAATACTGCTCTTGCATAACACGATACAAAATACAAACCTGTTTCTGTGGTTCTGTAGTCTGCTCTTAAGAAAATCTAGAAAGAGTTGCAATGTGAGTCAAAGACAGAACACCGAAATTGATTCCTATTTCACAGAGATCTGCAGAACCGCTGGTCTAGATTGCAGCCCTTAGCCACTGGCCAGCTTTGCCTGCGTTTCCACGATAGGCTCTGTCTTCACTTTTTAAAATACTAACAGGCTTCTTGTGGGTGGGATCAAATGACTGCCCCTCTCCCTTCACCTGTGAAATTTCAGAGCCTATTTGAAAAGGGCCATTGTTTCCCAGGAATGCCAGGCCCAGTCCAGGAAAGAAAGTCTTCATTTCAACAGGAATTTGGAGCCTGCCTGAGAAGGCCAGCCAGTTACTTGGTGAAAACTGGCAATTCATTCAAGTTCTGAACAGTTACTATCCCGGCCTTACTCTCTTACTTTCAACTCCTGAGCTTTATGACTAATGTGTTTTTTTCCCTTAAATCATAGGGATGTGCCTGTGTGTGTCTGTGTGTGTGCGTCACAGGAGAAAGAAGTATGGACGCAGCGCAGTGTTGCACAGCCAGTGAGCTGATGAAGGAAACCTCTCTCTTCAAACAGTGAGCTGCAGCCATGAGCATGAGACATAGGTTCCTCTGTTCCAACTCCTGCCCCTACATTTACAGCACTTGAGAGCACTCATGTGAATAAGCTCATATGTTTAACAAGCATTTTGAAATAGGTTCCCAATAAAATATATTTGTACAAGAATACAAAACAAAGACACAGTACTTGCATTCAAGATCTGGACAGAAGGCCCCTGTCTTAAGCACATTAAAAATCATTTCTAAGGTAAAATTAGGACTAGAAGCCAGAAGAATACATTGCTCTAAAAAGAAAAAAATAAATATATATATATATAAAACCCTGATACAGAGGTAGAGAGTCAAGTCTTTCTTGACAGAGGCTACAAGGACTATAAATTGACTATAAATTTTACTATCTGAAATTCCTAATGTTCAGAGCTCTCTGACCTTTTCTATAAAATGACCTGGAAATTTTCTAAGATGTATTTATTCTACTAATAACATGTTTACGTTCACAGAATCCTTATTAAGAAAATCTACCTCTGCCCCTAAAAAATTTCAAAATATCACCCAAACATTCAAATTGATTAAAATATGAAAATTAAAAAAATAAGAATAATGTCAATGAACTTGAAAGCAAAGCATTCAACTTTATATGTGTTTATTAGCAGAGAAAGAAGTAGTGATGCCAGTACAGCTTCAGGATAAGATTTTGGAAATATATTTTTCAAGGCAAAGGCAAGCAGTTCTGAATATGAACTGACATTAATTGCTTACCCAACATCTAAAGATTTTGAAAGTCTTTTTT
>PVKE010027534.1:0-21536 GCA_004027555.1 Craseonycteris thonglongyai | reverse complement strand
TTTTCAAAGAACCAGCTCTTTGTGGCGTTAATTTTATCTATTGTTTTTCTATTCTGAATTTCATTAAGTTCTGCTTTGATTTTTATTAATTCTTTTCTTCTGCTGGCTTTGGGGGACCTCTGTTCTTCTTTTTCTAGCTCTATAAGATGAGATGCGAGGGTGTTTACTTGTAGTTTTTCTTGTTTCTTGAGATAGGCCTTTGGGTGTTGTTCTGCATTGTGTGGTTCTCTTAGTTGAGGTTTCTTCTCAGGGTTTCCCCTGTGGATTCCCCTCTGTTCACAATGCCCTTCCCAGGCAGTTATTGACATTCTCCTCTCATGCCGCCATTTTTGATCCGTTTTTTCCTTTTTTGAAACTGGGTTACAAAGATCTTAGCAAGTCCCCACTTTTATACATAAACCATAGCCGATACACACACACATATATATGCCCACACATATATAATGATACACATAATTATATATATATATACATATACATATATAATTTCTTATATACTAAATGCACTGATGATTTTTGAAAAAACTCTATTAATGTAGTTACAGGTCCAGTTTGGTCCACTCAGGACACAAACAGGCTCTCATCTAACCCAACCTTTAGTTAGCACCATAGGAGGGTACTGGATAAGAGACAGAGCAGGTACAACCCTGATTTGATCACCAGGCTTCCCAGGCACATGGCTCTCTTGCCCTCTCACCCCCACGCAGTGTACAAGTATGCATCCATTGACAAGAGCCCTGTGACACAGCAAGGCTGAAGCCTCAATTTCCCAACTTTTTATACTATTCTCATCATGTAGGCCAAAGACCTGCATGGCATGCCAACACTTAGCTTCCCAGGTCAGGTGCACTCCCCCAGATCAGGGGTGAACATAGAAAGTGGTCCCCATGTTCCACAGTAATCTTAACTCTACAGTTTCCAGAGAAACCGTACTATGAAGAGGCGACTCCAGGTCATCACAAGCAGGCCTGGGTCAAGGATTCTGCTGCTAAAAACATTTGAAAACTACTGGCCTAAATGAATAAGGTATGTGCTCCTCATAATCAGCTTCTACAACTATTTGTATCACAAGGGTTCCCAGAGATGGGGAAGTACTAAATATGTTGCTTTACTGATCCACTTGGTCTTGAGTATTTAGCCAATACTCACTATACTCTAATGTAAACATGAACCTTGACTAAAGCTTACAAAATTTTCAGACACTGAAATTTTATCATCTTTCTAATCATCATGAAATTCTGATTACACAGTCTGATGAAAGCAGCAGGTATCTTTTATTGATATTTGACTATAAATAAGCAATTACATGTCATTAGTAAATTATTCAAATGATTACCAAGTGAGTACTTAAGCTTAAATTCTCCATATAACAAAGCTTCTGTTAGTTCTGAGTTCAGTCCTATTGGATCACCGGGACTATGCCCATAGAGGGCAGTAGAGAGAGTGACTGAAAGCCTGGCCTTCAGCATCAAACTGAGCGAAGTGCTTCTGATCCTTTCAAACCTGGTCCCCAACCTTTTTGGCACCATGGACCAGTTTTGTGAAAGACATTTTTCTAAGGACTGGAGTTAGGGAACGGGGATGGGAGGAAAGTTTTGGGATGATTCAAGTGCATTACATTTACTGTGTACTTTATTTCTGTTATTACATTGTGTGATCTAATAGGAAATGGAGCTCAGGCAGTAATGTAAGCAACGGGAGCAGCTATAAATACAGATGAAGCTTCACTTGTTACTTCGCTGCTCACCTCCTACTGTGAGGCCCAGTTCCTGACAGGCCATGGACTGGTAACAGGTTGGGGAACCCTGCTTTAGAACAAGGCAGTGATCCTCTGCAAATCTGAAAGTCTTCAAATGCCAAATGAGAGTGAGCATACCTTCTTCAGTGAGTTGTATGGATTAAAGGAGAGCAGACACATGTAAAACACCTAGTCTTGTGCTGGCTGGCTTATAGTAAGTAAAGACGGCACTGCTGGCTGCTAATGCATTCTGAGACTGGGCTAGGAGCTGGAGATAGATAAAAAGTCAATCACACACCCCTCCTACTGAAACCATTCCAGAGATGGACACAAAGGACAATGTGAGATGTACCCTGAAGGCAGTACCACAAGGCACAGTAGTAGTACAGGGCTGGGAGCAATCAGTCTGTGAGGAGAAGGGAGTGCAAGCCAAGGTTCCGAGGATGAGGGAGTCTGGTAGTAAAAAGCTTCCACAAAGACCACCAATAACAAAAATCCAATGTACACATTCAGTTTTAAATGCTTGAGGTCACCACCAACATATGACTCCTGACCATTCCTTTTTCGTGACACTCTCTTTCCTTTGTTCCCATGACAACACTCCCTCTGGTCCTTCACTTAGCTAGCTCTTCTTAGCACTTGCTTCTCTTCTTCTGCCTACTTACTCCTCAAGTGATGGTGTTCGGTCCCATTCTGGAGCGAATCACAGTCTCACATGGCTCCCAAATGACTAAAAACTGGCTCTACTCCCTAACTTCACATATTCCATGTAGATATCTGAAAGGCACTTCAAGCTTGAAATGACCAAAATCAAACTCCTTTTCTTCTTTTTCTCCTCCTTTTTCTAACAACAGCAACAACAACAAACTCTTATAGAGTAACTTATCAATGCCAGACACTATTTATACACCCAATACTGAGCTCATTTAATTAATTGTCTGTGTGATAGATACCATTATTATCTCCATTTTACAAAGAACTGAGGCACAGAGAGGTTAAGTAACTTACCCAAAATCACAGAACTTGAAAATGGCGGAATTGGGATGGAGGAAGTTGGCCACCAGAACCCATGCTTATGATCACTGTGCCTTTTCCCTCAGCAGTCCTCCCCCAGGGTGCCTGTGACACCATCTGCCAGGTCACCCAAGCCAGAAATAGGGGAGCCATCCTTGATTCCTCCCTTTCCCCTCACTGTCAGTGCATCACCAAATCCCAGTCATTTTACATCTCAAATATTCCTTAAATCCCGACCTATTCTACCACTAACTACGTTAGTACTTGCCCTTCTCTCTCAGCAATAACCCAGTAAGCAACTCTCCGCCTTGAGTCCCATCACTCACAAGTCCATTCCCCATCCAAAGATCTGTCCACAGGCAAACGTGTAGTCGCACTGGATTGGGTTCTTACCAACTAGCTAGTGGAAAATTATTAAAACATAAAAATCAGGTGAGTCACATAAAATTTTACAAAATTGTCTCTACAAACAGATAATTGAAATATGACATTCTGACACATGTAAAGGGTATGGGACTATTTTAAAGAATAGAATAGCCTTAGTAACATGGATTTATACTTCAAACTCACTGACCTCTTATCTTAGAAAAAGATATGAGGCAGCCAAATATCATACTTAGCAAACAACTGGCAGGATTATCATTACCCCAATTAACACTTACCATGTTTGCATCTATGACCTGACCTTTGCCAGAGCGTGTGCGTTCAAAGAGAGCCATCATGATGCCCAGTGCACACATGAGGCTGCCACCGCCAAAGTCAGCCAGGAGATTCAATGGGGCATACGGATTCTCACCACTTCTGCCAAGTTTTGACAGGACACCTACAAAAAAATTGGGAAACACTAACTATAAATTTAACGTCACTTTTAAATAAACGCATGAACATCTTAGAGGAATAATCTCTCTAGTTGCTGACATAAGTGAAAACCAGTAGATAAAGCTTTTCTAATTCTAAACCTATTTAGCATATTTATAAACAGACTTTCCCTCTAATGAAGTTCTTTGTTTTGTATTTTATTTTTTCTTCTCCAATCTTTATTCCACCTAACATTTTCAGAATTTTATTGTTTTAACTCACTGAGTATGAGGAAGATGATTCCAGGAGAAAAACAATTGCTATCAATTTAGTTTATGGCTTAACAACAGTATATGTATAATGCACTTTGATTCTTATTAGAAAAAGATGCAAGAAAACAATCAAACACAAGAAAAGGGATTAAATTTTAAAATAAATGTGAAAAAGCAATTCTACACTCACTCTTTCCCCAACCTTCAAATGTATACTCACAGAAATTTGAGACTTTTTTTACTCAACATCACACTGTTCTAAAGAATTCTAGAATTAGGTTATTCTAAGACATGTTCTAACAGGCAAAAATTCTAATAAAGTGATATTCTGACCTGAAAACCATATGCTTTATCTAGTATTCACAGAAGTCTAAAATGGTGACTCAGGCAATGATTCTCAATGAAAGAGGGGGGAAGGTGTCAAAATTAAACTATATTGGCATTTTCAAACTATATGCAACCATTCCTGTTACTAACAAGTCCCTTACTTCCTAACAATGGCTTGCCTGAGAATTGACTGTACAAATGTAGTTAAGTATGTTACTGGGGAAGCCGGGATGGCTCAGCAGGTTAAGTGCTCGCTTTGCAGCCCTGGGGACCGAGGAGCGAATCTTGGCCCCAGCCTGTGTGGACCCATATGTTGAAATGGAGTGTGCTTCCCATCCGGGAGGCCCCCAGTTCAGTTCTCACCCCCTTGGTTCAGCCCCCGGCTCAAGGGGGTTTGCCTCCCATGCAGGAGGTCCCCAGCCCAGTTCCTGCCCTGTGCAGCCCCTGACCACCTGTGTGGAACAAAACCATGTTGAAGATTGATGATGTATAACTATGGAGACTGCTCTGGGCCCTCCCCCTTCTCTTTCTCTCTCTTTGTCTCTATCTCTCTCTGTCTCTGTCAAAAACAATAAAATAAATCTTTAAAAAAAGTATGTTACTGATGAGAGTATATTATCCCTTAAATGTGTTAAGATGGGGGGAAAAATTGAGAATGTTCTAAGACAAACCAACCTTTTCAAACAACTATACTCTCCTTATTGATTCTGATAAATATTTAAATCCTTACCTTTAAAGATTCTTTTTCATTAGTTTAACTGTAAATCTTGACTGGAAACAAAAAGTGTAGAGAAATTATTTTTTCAATATACCTGACAAAGCCAAATAGTTGATATCATGGCCTGCTACCCTAGAGAATCTTCCTGACTGGCCAAATCCACTCAACCTGGCATAGATAAGCTTTGGATTCTCCTTCTGCAGGATCTCTGGACCGAGCTGAAGTTTTTCCATGACACCTTAAAAGAAAAGTTAACAATTTTTTTTTAAGAGAGCATGAACTGAGGATGGGTATACTCCCTTTTCTGTGGCAAACGTAAAATATACTCTTGCAAGTAATACTATCATTTGTTGTGAGTTTATAGCACGCTCCCAGTAACTAAAAACCCAAAGACTGAGACCACCATTTCTGGAATGTGTGGCTTCTACCCCAGAATGCTATCTCCTCCCAGTACTACTCTACTACCCTTCAGACATATCCAAGACTCTCCCATTCCTACAGTGGGCATTTCGTCCCTTTTAACCACTTCCTTTATAATTTCCCAAATCTTCTCCTTAGTATTTTACTAGGAATGGTTTATTCTCTTGGAACAGTTACCCTGGATCTTTATTTGGTCAAAACTTAACTTTTAAAATCTGCTATTTCTTTTAGGATCTTTTCTTTTTTGATGCTCACATCAGTTCCTGACAACTTCCACCTCATGCTATACTATTCCATTTTCTCTATCAGCTGAAAAGCTCTTCTGGCTGGATTTGTGCCTGATTCATGCTAGGCCTCTAAAAATAAGGGGACCAGATTTTAACATTGGTAAAGCAGGACACCATTGACCGGGGGGAGGGGGTTCTTGATAAAAAATTTGGTCTATCTCCCGCTGTTTCCTAGCTTGTCGTGCATTCTTTCCAAAAATCGGGACATTTTTAAAACGCTGTGGGACGCGGGACAAATTGTTAAAAATCGGGACTGTCCCGCCAAAAGCGGGACGTTTGGTCACCTTACTAAAGCTCCTAGTATCAGTACCTTCACAAAAAGTCTCAGTAAATAAATATCCATGGAAAGAAAAGCTAGCTACAATAACATCCAAGCTATTATGTTATCAGAAAGTACAATAGTTTTGCACAAAATTCAGGTTAACTTGGCACCTAACGTCTCCTGGGATTAAAAGTAATAAAGATTGCACAATTGATTCACTGTCACAGTTTTCCTAAGAATTATGATATATTACAGAGCTCTAGTCCTCCTCCTAAACATCAGCCACAGCCCTCTCACTTGGCAGCTACATCTGCATTGACAGCTTTATTTTCCTCCTAATTACAAGACTCTAGACAAATTATTTTCCCATGTTGAGTTTCCTTCATCTTCAAGTGGGGCATCAGTAATTTATGATGCACTCCTAATTATGTTATTATCCTCAACTTTGACTGAGGGTAAATGAGTTAACAAATCTAAATATGCCTGGTGCCTTACAGACATACAATTCATTCACCAAATATTTACTAACTTCCTGCTATCTGCCAGGCAAAACTTTGGATTGTACTTCAGCGAGATTATTCTGGCACCTGTCTTAGAATGGATTCAGTGGTGCTAGACCAAACATCATTTTCATAAAGGCTGTTACAACCGTGTTAAAGCTGCAGCAGGTATGGAGAAAAAGAATCCCGAATTATAGAAAGGAGGAAGAATGCCAGGATTAGTGATCACTGAAAGCGGGTGGAGTGAAAGGAAGATCTGGGGTCACAAAGCAGGTATCTGATTAAGGCAACTGGGAGGATATTGGCTCCATTCACTGAGATAAATAATACAGAAGGAGGAGATGCCAGTTTAGGAGGGAAGATGATGGACTGGGTTTGGGAATCTGTGGAGGTTAAAGTGCCAGGGGAACAGTCAGAGTTGTACAGGACCTGTGAATTCCTTCGTCTACGGTTCTAAAAGTGGGGCATATAGTTATATATTTGGGTACCATCTGTCTACAAAACGGGAATGGGTACGGTGGCTTAAGGACGCGGTGTAAATGAAACTGGGATGAAGATGGAATTTGGGAACAGCAGCATTAAGGCAGGGAGTGTTAGCCTAGATTCATGGGTGGCTTTAGGGTACGCCCCCTTTCCACCACGAAGTGCAGCCGAATGACTACGTAACCAAATGACGTTTTCTGCAGAGAACCTATGACTTTCATTAAAGACTCAAATAAATAAATGAGAAAGGCTGATACAAATGAGTGATTAGAAAAAAGGGGAACTTGGGAGGTCGGGGAGAGGTGAAGGAACAAAGGCAACAGCAGTATCTCGGATCCAGGCATGGAAGGTCATCGTCTCAAGGGGCGAATGATCAACGATATCAAATGTAACAAAAGTCTAGAAACACGGGGACGTGTGGGGTTCCTGTCAGGCAACTGGACAACGATGTGCAAGCGCAGCCTCAAACAGCTGGCTCCCTCCCTTCTTCCGACACACGCTCACCGTGGCGGAAGGGTTCTAGCAACACGTCTGCCTGGGCGCACAGGCGCCGCACCACCGTCACCCCC
This sequence comes from Craseonycteris thonglongyai, assembly GCA_004027555.1. Lineage (NCBI taxonomy): Eukaryota > Metazoa > Chordata > Mammalia > Chiroptera > Craseonycteridae > Craseonycteris > Craseonycteris thonglongyai. The sequence continues at coordinate 14,148 of PVKE010027534.1, read as the reverse complement.
GCCGGCCGCTTCAGGTCCACTGTCAGCGAGCGCTTGCCCCGGGACAAGCGGCTCACGTCGCCGAGGGCGCCGGGCCGGTCCACACGCACCACCTGCGCCCCGAAGTCCGCCAGGATCATGCCACAGAGCGGGCCAGGGGCCAGGCCCGCCATCTCCACCACCGAGACGCCTTGCAGTGCCATGGCACTTCGTAGTTCTAGCTCAAGAAGACTGAGGAAGGACCAGCCTAGCGTCGCCCGGCCTAGCAACCCCGCCCAGGCCGCGCGCTCCCTCCCTTGTGCGCCTGCGCGCGGTGCCTGCGCGTGCGCCGTGGCCCGCCGTCCTGCGCCGCACCCCGCCTCCCCAGGGCCGCTGCTTGACTTTCACGGGGCAGCCAGACCGGAAGTTGTCCCGGTGATCGACTTTGAGAGGCCTCTGGCCTGTCGCCGTCCTGTCAGCGCGCTTTTACTTTCATCTTTGCGATCCCAGCCGTTGTGCCATTTGAGCCCTGCATCTGCTGGTCCCTGGAGAAATAAAAAAAGGACATAAATATTTATGAATTGCTAACGTACGAGGGAGGACCTCCCCACCCCCCCAAAACTAATTTATTTGTAAAAACTTGTGTATTCTTAAATGTTTGAACGTCAGTCATCTTCAGACTACTCTTCATTTGATGCAATACACCTATTCAGACACCTTTCCCACTGTTCAACATGGTTTTTTTGTTTGTTTTTTTTGTTGTGTGTGTGTTCATATTATTAAATGTATTTGGGTGACATTTATTAGTAAAAATTACATAGGTTCCAGGTGGACAGTTTTATAGTACTTGGTCTATGTCAGCACAGTTTCTGAGCTCGTGGGTTGTGATGCCTTTTAGTGCTTCTGCTGTTTTTTTTTTTAAACATTTATTTATTTATTTATTGTTTTTTGAGAGAGAGAGATAGAGAGAGATACAGAGACAGAGAGAGAACTGAACTGGGGGAGCTCCCAGTTCAGCACATGGTTCCGCACAGGCCGGGCCGGGATTCGATTCTCGGTCCCCAGCGCCGCAAAGTGAGCGCTTAACCCACTGAGCCATCCCGGCTTCCCCATCTTCTGCTGTTTTTTGTTTCACCTCATCCACATCAGCAAAACGTTTCCCTCTGAGGACTTCTTTCATCCTTTTCCTCCAGGGAAACAAACAAAAGTCTCTAGAGACAACATTGGGGAATAGGAAGGGTGGGACATGGGGGTCATGCTGTTTTGGGGTCAAAACCTGCTGAATACTCAGCGCGGTGAGGCAGGTGCACTGTCATGTCATGTGTTGTTCATGTAAATCACCCTTCATGAAATGGCCAAATGCGTTGAAAGAATCTCAAAAAAAAAAAAAAAAAAAAGCTGAGCACAACCTCTCACAACCACACCAGCTGGTACACTGATACAAAGCGTTCCTAGAACACTCACCTAGCTGGGAAAGCCTGTACTACAGGGGTCCACCCTCTCCGGATAATTCCAGTATTTTTGGGGGCGAGGGGTGTCCCTTATCATATTTTCTTCTGTAGGCTGCAAATTGTCTCCTTCACCGCTTCTACTTCTTAGCCACTTGATGATTGCATCCACAAACAACTTGAGATCCCTTCTAGATTGTACTCAATTTTGAGTTATAAACTTTGTGGATTACATCTCTTTAAAAAGTTCAAGCCACATTAAGGTATGTGTGTATTGTGTAATATCTGAAGAACATTGGAGCAGGCAGTCCTCATTTGAGTCAAATGAGAGAGCTTTAAAAACAGTTTTAATTTGTCACCTGCCATTTCTAGGGATAACTACAGTTTTGAGTTTTTCATTTTAATGCATTTTTTTTTTCTTTTTAAAGTACAATAAAATAAATCATTGCAAATAGTCCTACTACTTTTTCAAATCGTTTTTTCTCTTCTCTATATGGCCTGTGTGTGTAGGTGGGCTGATAACTTTTGACTGTTCTGGAATTTTAATACAGTCAGAAGTGACTTCTAGAGAGTTCTCTGCCCTAATCCTTTGATAAGTCCAGGCGTATATATATGCTGAGTCAGCTGATAAAAGTGTAGACAAAATTTGGCCCCAAAGTAGTCAAGATCTTTTAGGCAAGCTTGAAATAGTCTTGATCAGTTTTAGAATCATTTCAGTGTTCTTCAGCTTTCCCTATGTGTGGTTGCCTCCCACTTGACCCAGACACCTTCTCTTTGCCTTCATCTCTGAATATTCACTGTTGAAAGACATACTGCAGCATATTAAAAGTTTTAAGAGTTTATTTGAGCAAAAACCTTTTCCAATCAGACAATGCCAAACAGGAAGAACTAGTTAGTAGTTCTTTACCAACAGGAGCTGGGCAGAGATTTTTATAGAGAAAAGGTAGAAGCAAAGCAAGAAAATTATTGATTACCTATAGCTTAAAACATAGTTAGCTGTTTGTGATTGGTTGTTTTTAGGTTTCAATTTTGTAACCTTGAGGTATTTACAGGCTTAGATTTTGATTTGCTCACGTAGGCTGCCACCACACGAGAGCCAGTCACCTCAGTCTAATGGCTTCCATGTTTAATTAATTTAATACCTCCTTGTTCCTCTCTATCCCATGTTCCTATCTTTGTTCAGGCATGAGATTCTTCACCCCCTTTTTTTAAATTTTAATTTTGATAAGCTTGAAAAGAAAGAGAAAATTACAAATGATATAGCAGACATACAGATTGATGCAATTTTTTTTTCATATTTCTTCCAGTCTATTTTTCTAAAAAAATAAATAAATAACCAGACTGAATATAGCTTGAGCTAACACCCTGGATCAGATTCACATTTATTAGAAATCTTAGCCAACATTAAATTTTGCTAATAAGTTCAGAAATACCAGCTATGGAAAAGCTCAAAGGTCAGACCAGGTCTGGAAAAGTGTTGTTTCTTCAGATCTTCTTTCATTGAACATGACTCTTCAGATCTTCCCCCATTGGACACATACCCTCTGCTATAAGCTGAATTGTGTTCCTTCAAAATTCACATATTGAAATCCTAACCTTCAGTACCTCTAAGTGTGACTGCATTTGGAGATAGGATATATAAAGAAGTAATTATGTTGAATGCAGTCATACTGGTGGGTCCTAATCCAATATGACTAATGTCTTTAAAAGATTAGTACACAGGGGGAAGCCGGGATGGCTCAGCGAGTTAAGCACTCAGTTTGCAGCCCCACGGACCAAGGATAGAATCCTGGCCCCATCCCATTTGGACCCATATGCTGCACTGGGGTGTGCTTCCCATGTGGGAGGCCCCAGCCGGTTCCCACCCTGCAAGGCTCCTGCCCACCTGTGTGGAACAAACCCATGTTGAAAACTGATGACGTACAACTATGGAGACTGCTCTGGGCCCTCCCTCTTCTCTCTGTCTCTGTCTCTCTCTGTCTCTGTCAAAAACAAAATAAATCTTAAAAAAATAAAATTAAAATATTAAAAAATAAAAAGATTAGGACATAGAAAGCACAGACCAAGGGATGACACAGCAGACGGCAGCCGCAAGCCAAAGAAAGAGGCCTCAGAAGATACCAGATCTGTTCGCACCTTGATTGTGGCCTTTTAGCTTCCAGAACTGTGAGAAAATAAACATCTAACCACCTGGTGTGTGGTATTTTCTTATGGCAGTCCTATCAAACTAACCCTCTGACCCTCAATTATAGGTGATGTTTCTAATGAGGTTCTCAGGTCACCTCACAGACTTCATTTTATATCCTAGAGAGTTACTTAGCTGGGGAATCATGCTTCCTAGGTTCTGGGTTTATTTAACGTAAGTAATCCTATGAGGGAAGTTATCCTGGTAAGTGCATTCAATAGATAAATTCTCTTCGTCCTAGAAAATATCATATTTATTTACCCAAGGCCTAGTTGAGAAAGAGAGTCACTTGCTTTTTCCTTCAGCCTCTCAGGACATCCCTGTGCTAAAGAAAGTAAATGGGTCATAGGCCAGCTGCTTTTAACTCCTTCCGCAACTGAAGTCTCCTTTACCTCCTACCTGAAGTTATATTTCTTTGCTCCCTCTCACCCAACCATCTAACAGCACTCTGGTCCACAATCCATTGTATCTATCAATGCTATAACTATACTATTTATATCCTATATTTCAACTAAACAAAATGTAGTATTATTTTGTGAATTTTATTTACATAACATGATGTTACATTGCATTCACTTTTCTGAATTTGCTTTTGCATGTTCATCTTATGTTAAGTGATCTCCCCATTTCTATTCCTTTTATTTAGATCTTGACTTAATTACAAAAGAATTCATTAGTAAGATATCAGGTAGCTCACATAATAACCTGATAAAGCTGAATTTGGCAATTGGCAGGACTTGGGCAGCTGGCATCACAGTATGAAAGTTTTCCTTCAAAAATAATAAACTTAAATCTAATCAAGCAATTATCTGTTTATGGTAAATGCTGGGGACAGAAGAAGAGATGCAAAGGATAAAAGAAGCTGCCCTATAACATCAACAGATATAATCAGCAAAATTCACAATGTTGTAAAGCAAATGATGATTAAATGAGAAATCATTGCAGATTTCAAGGCTTAGATTTATCAAATCATATGTGACACATAAATCTTGTTTTGAATAATGATTTAAACAAACATACCACTGAAAGATATTTATGAAACATTTGGGGATATTTTAAAATCCTGACAGATATTAGGTGATAGTAAGGAATTACTGTTTTCTTTTTGTGAAAATGTTATGGTGGCTATAATTTTTTTTTTATCTCATTTCTCTGAGATACAAACTGAAGTGTTTACATGCCTTTAACGCTAGTCAAGGAACTTTTAATATCAACTAGATTTTAGAATTGCCATGGAGCAGTGCTCCCATTACCACCCTTTTTGAGTAGGAATGTCATACTCCTTATTCTTTCCCTGTCCTACCTCTGTATTGGATGGGCAGGTGGGAAGGCCATACCTTGTCTCTTTCATTTCACAGATCAACAGACCAAGAGGAATTGTACTGAAGGAATTGAACTAAAGAAATGAATTCAGAAATCTTGATCCATGTCTGGATCTGATACAGTTGATGAGATTCTGCACTTTAAACTAATGTTATAATGAGTTGAGATTTCTGGAGACTTTGCAAAGGGGTGTGTTTTGCATGTGAGAGGGTAAATAAGAATAACTCACTTTTTCTGTGTATTTCTCTAGGTAATAATTTCAACTTATTACCACACTCACAACACTTCTCACTTCAGGTGTGTGAGTTCTCTTATTCCCACACCAAGCAATCCTCTGTGATATCAGTTGGGTGTCCAACAATACAATTTAATTCTGACACTAACTGGAGGTAGCATAGACCCCACAGATTAAGGATTCAGTCTCACAAGACTGCCTCTCACTTCAGGTGCCAATAGCAAGTAATAGAGCCCCAGGTTACCCACAACTTTTATCTGATTTGGCTAAAAAAAGGAGGTTCTCATGGTCTGCCAGTTAGATTCAATTATTTTCCAGAAGAGCTCACAGAACTCAGGGGATCACGTACATATATTTACCAGTTTATTACATAATAAAAGATATGATAAAGGATACCGATGAACAGCCAGACAAAGAAATGCATAGGGTGAAGTCCAGGTGGGTCCCAAGCACAGAAGCTTTTGTCCAAGGGGACTTGGGTTATGACATCCTCTTTCCAGCATGTAGATGTGTTCACCAACTCAGAAGCTCTCTAAACGCCATACTTTTGAATTTTTTATTGAGCCTTCATGATGTAGACATGATCAATCATTAATTCCATTTTCAGACCCTTTTCCTTCTTTTGAGAATAGAGAGGTGGGATTGAAAATTCCAAGCTTCTAATCATGGTTTGGTCTTTTGGATGACCAGCCCCCATTTGAGAGCCCACCAAGAGTCACCACATTAAAACAAAAGATACTATCACCCAGGAAATCCCAAGGGATTTAAGAACTCTGTGTCAGGAACCAGGGTCAAAGACCACATATTAGAACAAAAGCAGCTTCTATTGTTCTCATTGCTTAGGAAAGCACAAAGGTTTAGGAACTGGAGTCAAAGACTAATGTTAGAAAATTCTCCTAGCACCCCCATTTAAAAGGGTTTTAAGAGCTTTGGGCCAAGAATCCAAGGCAGAGACCATTGTAATAGGAAAAGAAAAAAAAAAAAAAAAAGGAAATAGCAAAAATATCTACCAAAATGAAAAAGGTTAAATAAATTATGAGGATTAAAAAATTATATTTTCAATTAATTTTTATAGCATTTGAGAGTCCTATTAGTATGATAAGGCAAACCATATAGAAAGATACAAAAATATATAAAGTGTAATGTCAAATGATTTGTTTCATTACTATGTTTCTAAAAATAAAAGTCATAAAGATATGCAGGAAAAGATGGAAATATTTTCATGTTCTCAGGATATATTTATTAAGAAAAGAATAAATTTACTTCAGTGTGATTTAAACTATTTCATGGACTGGCAGGAAATTTCTGGCATATCAGACCCAGTCCGTAGATCAGTGGTTGAAAACCACTGCTTCAAACATCAATGGCTTAAGAACTCAGAGGGTTGAAGTTATTACAATGGAATAACTGAAAAGTAGAGTTTTTGTTAGGCAAGTGACCCTGCTTTGTGCCCATCAAAACAGTGCAGGGCTGTTAATGTCATCTGCAAGAAAATATTTTAATTTGATATTAACAAATGATAATCACTTAAATTGTATGACTATTCAACATTATTGAGAACATTATGAAGTGTACATTTAACAAAGGTTTTTATTTTTACATAATATTTATTACATTTTTCTTGCCTCAATTTTATCTTTAGCCGGGCCTAGGCACTTTATTTTTACAGTATGTTCTTTAGATAAGGCATTACTTTGGACAGCATGCAACATCCAAATGTCTACTGGCAATGCAATGTTACAAAATATTTATGACATTTGGTAACAGTAAACTTTAACCCCATGACTCCACAGCTCTTGGGGAAGGCATGGGGGTTGGGGGACAAATACACAATTAAAAAAACATTACCAGTCAAGCACATTATAGCTAATATCCATTCACTTGTAAATTGTATGTGGATTCAGGAAGAGTTTAAAAGTATTTGCAGATCAGAAGAAAAGGGTCAAAGGCTGAACTGAGCAAGAAACACACTGCTAAAAAGAATAAGGCAGCCCTAGTTAATTCTCTGCACTTCCATCGATTAGGGTAATCAGCCCAAATAAACCTGTAGTTGAAAAGCTTCTGTGGAAATTCAAATGGTAACAAAAAATAAATTTAGGGCTCATTACTTCTAAGGGAATTCCTATGTGATATTTGTGAGATAACCATCCCTCTAGTGCATTTTGATTCAATGTCAGGGTAAACATATATTCTAATGATGCTTTCTTTGCTTAAAAAAGTCCAACTTTGGGTATTATTTTTGGGTACTATCTTCAGAGAGTATTTATGATACATTCTCATGAATATTGTTTTGGTGACTGATTTAATCCTCTGAGAATAGATTTTTGAGGGGAGGGACAGGCAAAAGTCAAGTGATACAGCTATTGATTAAAATATGGTAATCAAGGAAGTCATACTTTTTATTACAAAATGTTGAGATTTTATTGTATGTCTCCTGCTTTGTATTCATCATTTTGACTGTATATAACTTAGTCTACAGCTCCTTTAACATGACTTGTCAGTGTGTAAAGTTTATAAAGTCAATTTCTCTAAATTGAGTGAAAAGAAGGTGGTTATATCCATATGATGTGACCTAAACTGACCTCAGCTGCTTCCAAAGGTCAGCATGAACAAAGACCTATCATAATTGAAGAAATATAATGGAAAAGAGTCCATCTGATAAACCCGAGCTGGTAAACTCAGTTCTGGATCATGAGAGAATTCTATTTGCAAAAATATGAGCTATTTGAAGTTAAGATATAATTACAGCAGTAACCTTATTTTTTTTTAAAGGTAGAGTCAATTCTTTGTGGGCATTGTGAATACATTTGTTATCTAAAACCTATTCGGAGTTACTAACAAATATTTATACTTTATTCATGAATATTGACCCACGGGATCAAAGTGTTTCTTCTTGGCTTTACATATGTTTCCGGTATCTTGGTCCTGGCAAGTGCCCCTATTCTTACCCTGGCCCCATCATAATCACTGCATCCAATTCTCTGAAAAGATATAATGATGAACCCAAAACCTCAGGGGTTCCTGAAACCTGCTGTTAACTTAGAAACAGAGCAGTCAAAACTCTGCAACTAATTGGGAAGAATCATTTCCAACCTGCATCCAGAGGGAAATTTTCTTTTAGGTGCTGAGGGAAGAGTGTTAAAGGTGCTAAGTCTACTAGTCAAGGTCACTTGGGAAAGCTGTTTTGTGGTTTATTCTTCTGAGCCCCTGAGTCATCCCACATTGTTGCTGTATCCAAGTAGTATAATTAACAATAGAACCAACAACAACAAAATTTTTTTTTTTAAATACAACATGTAGAACCCTCAACTCTAATGTTCTTCAGATCACAATAATATCAGCTCAGCTACAAGTCTTCCCCAAAGTGGGTCTGGTCTATTCAAATATTCACTTAGTTTCAAAGAGCAGGAAGCCTGCAAAGGTAGAGAAGCGTTGGTGGTCCCCATGAAGAGCGCCATTGCCCATTCTCAGCCAAACCTCATCTCCTTTGGCCAGCTTCAGCACCGCATGGTTGCTGGATGTATCTGACTTCCCCTTTGTTTCATAGCTGAAAGAAAAAAAGGTACAAATTACTTAGTCTCTATAGTGAACAGACAGCTCTTTACCAAAATCTGTCCTGCCCTTCACTCTCAGACTCTCATGGATTTAGGTATAGACCTGTGATTAAGTTCCTCAGATGGCACTGTGAACAGAAATAACATGTGCCACTAAGAGGATTGGCCAGTACAACTCTCACAAATGTCCCTCCTTGATCCTTTCTCATTATGATTGTGTGGGGTGCTATAACAATGATCAGAATGACCTTGGAAGTTACATGTTGAATCCTGAGTGCTGAAAGCCTATGTAAAGGAAAACTTTCTCTCTCATCTACTTCAATCTGGAATAACCATTCCGGACTGTTCCATGAAAAGAAAAGGAATTTCCACTATGTTCAAGCCATGCTATTGGGCCAATGTTACAGCAGTTTATTTTATTTTTTTATAGATTTATTTTATTGTTTGAGAGGAGGTGAGAGGGAGAGGAGAGAAAGAGAGAAGGAGGGAGGGTCCAGAACAGTCTCCATAGTTGTACATCATTAGTTGTGACATAGTTTCATTCCACACAAGTGGATGTGGGGCCGTGTGGGGCAGGAACCAAACTGGTGACCTTACGCATGTGAGGTGAGAACCTTCACTGTCATGCCATCCCGGCGGTTACCAGCTGCACCATAGTTCAGCATATGGGTTTGCATGAGCCAGAGCTGGGATTCAATTCTGGACCTTGCAGTTGCAAGGCAAGTACTCAACCTGTTGAGCTATCCTGGTATCCCCACAGCAGTTTAATTTACCCTAATGAATTTGGAATTTGGTGCTAAAGGAGGGTGCTGCCATAACCCAAACTAAAATAGAGATGCTCCTTGATTTTATGATGAGATTATGTCTACTAAACCTATCATGAATTGAAATTGTATTTACTACAACTAACCTACTGAACATCATGGCTTAGCCTAACCTACCTTACACGTACTCAGAACATTTACATTAGCCTACAGTTGGGCAAAATCATCTAACACAACGAATACACTATAAAGTATCAGTTATTTATCCTCATGATTGTGTGACTGACTAGGACTGTGGCTCACTGCTGCCATCCAGACTCATGATAGTGTATGGTATCATATACCACTAACTTAGGAAAAGATCAAAATTCAAAATTAGAAGTACAGTTTCTACTGAATGAGATTGCTTTTGCAAATTCATAAAGTCAAAAAATTGTAAGTTGAACCTGTGTAAGCAGGGACTATCTGTTTGTTGCATTGGCATCATGGTGAAGCAGAGAGCAGTGAGGAAACAAATTTAGTGGGTTTGAGAGCTGGAGATCCATGTCATGCTGTAGCAAAACATTTGAGAAAACATGTGATTACTTGAAAGGTAGACCTAATATCTACCAAAACTATACACTAAGACAGAAAGTGATTGGAAAAACCAAAGTACTCTTTGCTGTTTTAGAAAGGTGTTTCTAGCATAGATAAGATCAGACAAGAACTGACATGTTTGAAGCAGAAGAAGCAGAGAGAGTCTAGAATGTTGGGGCCTACCAGGGTTAGAAAAGCCAAGTGCTTTTATACCAAAAGGAACAGAGATAAAGTTGCTGTCAGCTCATTAAGACTTCTCATTCAGACCTATGGACACTCTCAATAGCTTGGTGATTGCCTGAGGGAAGGGGAGGAGGTGGGAGGGAGAGTTGTGGGGGGAGGTGGGAGTGGGCACCGGATATATGGTGGTGGAAGGGGAGCTGATTCTGGGTGGTGGGCACATAATGAGATGCATGGGTGATGTGATATGGACTTGTACATCTGGAAACTATCTAATTGTTACCAACCAATGTCACCCCATTAAATTTAACAATAAAAAAAAGAAAAAAGAAAGAAAAAAAAAGAACTACTCATAAAAAAATTTTAAAAAAGACTTCTCATTCAGTGATATACCGGTAGACAGAGCCTGTGATACAATCTGATGAACAAAAAATATTGCCTTTCTAGGACAGTCTCTTTAATAAACAGTGTTAAGAAAATTGAACAGCTTCATGCAAGAGAACGAAACTGGACAACTATATTATACCATACATAAAAATTAACCCAAAACGAATTAAAGACATGAATATAAAACCTGAAACAACAAAACTCCTAGAAGAAAATATAGGTAGTAAAATCCTTGACATTAGTCTTGGCAATAATATTTTTAATTTGACATCAAAAGCAAAGGCAACAAAGGCAAAAATAAATAAGTGAAACTATATCAAACTAAAAAGCTTCTGAAAGTCAAAGAAAACCATCAACAAATGAAGAGGCAATCTACTGATTGGGGGAAAGTATTTGCTAATCACATATCTGATGAGGGGCTAGTATCCAAAATATATTTTTAAAAACTTATACAATTTAATAGCAGAACAAAAACAAACAAACAAATGAGAAGAGGATCTAAATAAACATTTTTCTAAAGAAGGCATACAAATGGCCAACAGGTACAAGAAAAGATGCTTAACATCATTAATCATAAGTGAAATGAAAATCAAAACCACAATAAGATGTCATCTCACACCCATTAAAATGGCTGTTACCAAAAAGATAAGAAGTAACAAGTGTTGTCATAACAATAAGATAACCTATGTGTACTGTTGGTAGGAATGTAAATTGGTACAGCCAATATGAAAAAGGGCATGGAGGTTCCTTAAAAAATTAAAAATAGAATTAACACATGACCAGCAAATCTACTTCTGGATATTTATCTGAAGAAAATAAAAACATCAACTTGAAAAGATATATACACTCATACTGGTATATTCATTGTGGCACTATTTACAATAGCCAAGATATGTAAACAACCTGAATATCAGTGGAATTTATGAATTAAAAATGTGATACACACACACACACATGAGAATATTATTGAGTCATAAAATATGAAATCTTGCCATTTGTGGCAATATGGATTGATCTTGAGGGCACTATGCTAGTGAAATAAGTCAGACAGAGAAGAACAAATACTGCATGAGCTTACTTATGTATGGAATCAAAAAGGAAAAAACAAGCTCATAAATACAGAAAACAGGTAGGTGGTTGCCATAAGTGGTGGATGGGCAAAATAGGTGAGGGGAATCAAAAGGTAGAAACTCTCAGTAATAACATAAATAAGTCATGGGGTTGTGTTGTATGGCATGGTGGCTATAGTTAATAATATTATACTGCATATATGTGTACCCCAATGTTCACCGTAGCACTGTTCACAGCAGCCAAGTTATGAAAACAACCAAAATGTCCTTTGATAGATAGATGACTAGATAAAGAACCTGTGATACAATGGGATACTACTTAGCGATATGAAAAGATGAAATACAGCCATTTATGACAACATGGATGGACCTTGAGATCATATTAAGCATAAGTCAGACTGAAAAAAATCAAGAACCATATAACTTCACTTATAAGTGGAATATAAAACTGAAAGTAATAAAGAAACAAAGACTCATGGCCATAGTCAACAGTTTAGTGGTTACCTGAGGGTAAAGGGGAAGAAGAATGGGGGGGGGGGAGAGAGGGGGCATCAAATATATGGTGATGGAAGGAGAGCTGACTCTGGGTGGTGAGCACATAATGCAATGCATAGACGATGTACTGTAGAATTGTACACCTGGAACCTATGTAATTTTTACCAACCAATGTTACCCCAATAAATTTAACAATTAAAAATAAATCAATTAATAAATAAAATGACAAAAAAAAAAGAAAAAGAAAGTTGGTTAAGAAAATAAATCTTAAAAATTTTCACCACGAGGGAAAATATTCTGCAACAGATACAAATATGGAATCATTATGTTGTACACCTGAAACTCATATCATCTTATAGTATGTCAATTATACCTCAATAAAAAAAGTGTTAAAAAATTGTCATTCTATCTAAACTTATTGTTTTAAAAGGCCTTCACCATTAAGTAGGAAGGAAAAGGCATGAAAACAAGGAATCAAGGAAATAAAAGGCTGAAAAACTATCTGACAAAACAAACAAACAAACAAAATAAACAAACAAAAAAAGAAAACACTGGCCATAGTTTACTAATATATATAGCTGATTAGTCGCAGATAGAACAAAAACCTGCTAAATTCCTGAGGAAATGGTATTACCCTCCAAAAAAACCCCAAACCTGGCCTAAAAAGAGCTTGGGATGTTCAACTAAATATTCATAGCCCTCAAATTTGCACCAGCAGAAAGTGGTCTGTGAAAGACCCCAAGAAGAACCTACTTATTTTTTAGTTGCGTCCATGATGACAAATATGGGTAAATAAGGAATACCTTCCCAGAGGACAGAATCCGAGGCCAAAAGGAAAAACAGCCCAGAGACTGACGTGATGAGAAGGACTGCTTGTCCCCGAATTCTGGGCTTTGAGCTGGATGAGTTAGCGGTAGTTCAGGCACTCCCGTGGGACCAGAGATGGGGAGACATGTGTTCTAAGTGTGGGGAAAAGGGTTCACGAGATACTTGGTAGCCAGAGGTCTAGAGAAAGCTCACTGTTCACCGGACTCCATGTCCCCTCTTCTTTAGGAGCTGCTCTGCATTCTCCACTGTCCTTGCATTGGTTGAGGAGTTAGGGGTGAGGGACAATGTGACAAAGTTCTCTGAATAGAATGCCTGATGGATAAAAATTTCCACATGTCTGTTGCCCTTTCCTCCTTCTGATGATGGCAGACAATGACCAACAAGCATGTGGAAGTCGGTTTTATATCTGGTAAACTGCCTTCACCACAGACCACAATTTCAAACACCAGGCAGAGCCCCACCCCCTCCGTCCAACATCCACAGGATCCTCTTCTTAACCTTCTTAGGCTCATATCTTCCCCAACCTGGAAACGGTCAAGACAAATAGAGTTCTAAGGAGTTCGAGCCACTATAGTCTGGATGTCTTTGTTGTAGCAGCTTCTCCTACCTACCCCATCTTTTTCTCCTTTGGTATTTCAAATACATCTTCCCACTGGAGGCCAGGATCAGGAAGAAAATATGGTAATCCTCATAAGTCAGCAAAAATAACAAGGAAAAGATAACAGCCAGAAAGTTTTCCATCAATAACCCACCACTGATTTAATTATGGGAAAGATGCTAGCTCTGCCTCTCTTTCACATCCTAAGCTCCCATCAGAGTATGTTGAAATATTTTCTTTTAAAGTAAAAATTTTCACAAAGAAGTCAGGTTGCTAGGATAAATATCAGGGCAGCAGCACAGCCAACAGATAGGGACCTACCGTATTTTCCGGCGTATAAGACGACCAGGCGTATAAGACAACCCCCTAATTTTACAGTTAAAACATAGGTTTAGGCCTATATTCGCTGTATAAGACTACCCCCCACTTCCGAGGCAACACCAGTTCTTTTTTTAATTAAATTTTTAATGAATGACATTTTTCGAACATACCGTAATATACCGTACATTGATACGATAAATGGAAGGTCTCTTCACAAATGGCAATG
>PVKE010027533.1:5399-21637 GCA_004027555.1 Craseonycteris thonglongyai | reverse complement strand
CTTTATCCAGTCGTCTATCGAAGGGCATTTTGGTTGTTTCCATGTTCTGGCCACTGTGAACAGTGCTGCGATGAACATGCGGGTACAAACATCTTTAAAGATCAAGGTTTTCAAGTTTTTTGGGTAGATGCCCAGTAGAGGGATGGCTGGGTCATATGGTAATTCCATTCGTAATTTTTTGAGGAATCTCCATACAGCTCAAGGCTCCTTTATAGAAAACCAAGGGGACATGGGTTAAGGCACTGGGAGAATACCTAGAAGAGGATGCTGCTTTGGGGCAAAAAAAAGTTCCTACCAGCATTCAAAATATGGATTTCTTAAAATATCTAATAAAATGGCAAAACTAGAGTCACACGATTTGGTGAGTTTGGTTCTGTTTTAGTCATCCATGGGAGAAGGGCAGACATGACAGCCATGATTTAGATAGCTTATCCCAAAGGCCTTGAATTTACCACAGATTTAAGGCTTTGTCTTCTTAAAAAGTATTTTAGTTGTACAGTGGGAAAGCTGGGCTATTAGAATTGCACCTCAGGTCTTCCCCCAGATAGAAATAGCCAGGCAGCATGCCAACATTTGGAGAGGTGCCAGGCATGTGTGGAACCCACAGGTGAGTGAGTAATCAAGAGATGGATAAGTCACAGGGAAGATTCTTTTGATGAACAAGGATTTCCATTCAGCATCACCTTTCCTACTTGTTTCAGGTAACCACCCACCCAAGACTGAGAGCCTTCTAGAAGCAGGGAGAGCAGTTGGGGCTAGCGTTCAATTTGGATTCCCCTCAGGCCCTCAATGGATGTTGCCACAGGGGTAGTCTTCCCATTTACTTTTACTTCAACGTAAAGCTTTCCAAACACAAATGTGTTGTTTTAATTTTTTTAATTTACTTTTATTGTTAGAGAGAGAAAGAGAGAGAGAGAGAGAGAGAGAGAGAGAGAGAGAGAGAGACAGCAAGCGAGCTAGAGAAGGGGGAGGGCCCAGAGTAGTCTCCACAGTCATACATCATCAGTTTTCCACATCATTTCATTCCACATAGGTGGATGTAGGGAACAGGGCCGGGGGCCTCCCGCATGGGAAGCACACCCCAGTTCAGCACATGGGTTCACACCGGCCAGGGCCGGGACCTGATCCCCAAACCCGCTGTTGCAGAGTGGGAAGCCAGCACTTAACTCGCTGAGCCATTCCGGCATCCCCACAACTATATTGTTTAACAAGTAAAACAGAAGTCTTTATAATTTGCTATGACCACTGACAGTCCTGATAGCAGAAAGAGTGTTCACACCATTTCTCTTCCAGAAATTTCTAAGTGATCTCCTAAGGATTCAGAAATAAGATTCTCACTTTTGCTAAGAAAAGGAATTTGCATGGATGAGTCCATCACCGTATTAATGTTTGAATTTTGAGTATGTCTTTTTCTAAATTATAAGTGGACTAGACTTGAAAGTGTTTAAATACCAATCACCTTAAACATTTTATAGTGCCTCTTTTCAATATTTATTTGTATAAGCTATAGTTGTCTTTCACAGTAATTTGAAATTTTGCGTATGGCATGTGTGTGTGTTGGGTCATGGGACATAGGAAAGGGTTCAGGAATAGCTAAGCAAACTCTCATTTGACTCCAGGCTTCAGGCCCTGACTGTCCCAGATTTCTGTGACAGTCCTAATTCTGAATAGTCGGGCCTGTGGTCACACCAAATATTTTAGTTTAGAAAATATGAAGTCTGCATAGGGAAATAAGCAGGTGGTTTGTCAGAGCCTTGTTTGCGTTTTATAGTTTCCTTATTTGTAGAGCAGATCTTGGGCAGCCCTCCAAAACACTAGTATCTGAATTATCTGTTTAAAATTATAAAAAATACCAAGTCACCCTATGTCAGATCTATTTCCAGTCTCTTGTCATTGGGATTCAACCTGAGCCTAAATCTAATCTATTTAATAAAGCACTCCTGTCTATTTGGCCAGCCTTAGAGACGAATAATTGTGACTAATCCAGGAAGAATTCCACTTAACATGTATTCACTGACTGCCCGGTATATGCTCTGGGTCCTGTGTTGGGTGCTGGGCCCACAAATACACATCACACAGTCTCTAACGTATGATGGTACAACAAAATCCTTCTCCTTTCAAAATCAGAAATCATAATAATGAACTTCTGATAATGGTTCATTCCTCCACACTGTTGACTTATCTTTTGGAGGAAAATCTAAGTGAATTACTACATGAGACGTGGAGCCAAAGGGCACAGGATCAAGATTTGATTGTGAGAACAGAGCTTTTAATTAGGAGTTTTGATTTCTTCTCATGCGAGGCGCAGGATTCCAAGCCTTATCAACACTTGGGAAAACCCAGTGGAATGGTTTTTGTAAATAACCCATGTTCTTTGTTAACAGGAAACAGAAAAAGACTGACATGAAAACAAAATTGGGAACTGGTTCTGCTGTGAATTAGAATGACACCCCCGATGCATTTCACACGAGCTACTAAGCAGCTTCAGATATAAATTACTTTCAGTGCTTTTGCTCATCCCACCCCTTGTCCTGAAGAGAAGCTTATGTTTCCTGCTGATTAGAGAAATAAAGCCACTGTATTTACCAACATCACTGATCCGTCCAACCCCTCTGGCCTCTGTGTTTAGGACTAATGTGGGGTGTGTTTGAGTCTGAGGTAGGCTTGGAAGGAGAGGTTCAGACCACCCAGGAGGTAAAACTATAGGCCAGATTCCTGAAGATAGGACACTGAGGGGCTAAAATCAGAATAATTTGGTTACAGATAATTGGGAATTCTCACAGAAATGGGAAATATATCAAACACGGAGTAGCTGGAGAAAGAGGAAAGCTTAAGTGAAGAGAGGAGCTAACCGCTGAAAATCTTGTAGCTGCCATTTTCTATTCTTGGTAATCATTTTATATGGGGTCCTCACCACTTCTATGTATCAGGTGTGGGTTCCTAGAGGCAGAGCTAAAGTAATGTCAAACTGAGGCACTTAAAGCAAGCTCGTGGGTTGGAGCAGAGGTAATTTTGACCTGTCAGAAAGTATTTTATGAGTAAGAGGGGTGGTCAAGAAATTCACAGAAAGAAGGGCAGAAAGGAAAAAAAAAGTGTTCATTATTTTTCCTTTTCAATATATTCATCCTTACCCCTACTATACTTTTCAGATCTTTTAAGAAGTTTATTTATACCCTCAGGAAAAACATGTTTTGCTTTAGCCCTCCAATGGCAAGCTTTAACCTCTTCATCATCTGTAAATTTCCTCTCTCAAAGCTATTTTTTTCATGTTTGGAAAAAATGAATAATCAGACAAAGCCAGGTCTGGACTGTAGGGAGTGTGGTTTAATGTTTGGAAACCACAGTTGTGAAGAGTAGCCAACACAGCATTGCTCTTTTGCATGGGTGTGTGATCATGCAAAAGCATCCTTCTGGCCCATTTTCCTCTACTTTGTTCTTTCACAGATTCTTTTAACTGTTTCAGCTACTGGAATAGTACTCTCCAGTTATTGTGACACCTTTATCCTTGGAATCGATCAGCAGGATACCCTCCATATCCCACAAAACAGTAGCCATGATTTCTCCAGCCGATTGCAACACCTTTAACTTCTTAGGGGGTGGCGTGTCCTTTTCATGCCACTGCATGGACTCCTGCTTTGACTCAGATGCATAGTGATGAACCCAAGTTTCATGTCCAGTGACAGTCCAGTTTAAAACTTCATCTTTGTTGCCTGTAGAGATCTAAAAACTGTCGTGGACACTTCACACGCTGTTGTTTTTGAAGCAGCTTGAGAATTCTTAGTAGCCATCTTCCACTGACTTTTGACATCCTTAGATGCTAGTAGAGAATATTCAAAATGGTTCCAGGTAATACGCCAACCATTTCTGCAAACTGCTTTTTATTCAATTTGGCATCTTCCACTACAAGTTTTTCAAGTTTTTTGACAATGTCTGAGGAAGTGGCCTCAACAGGGCATCTGTGATAGAGGTTGTCTTCAATTGACTCTCTGTCTTACTTGAAAAGGCTGTGCCACTTGTAAACCATGAATTTTCCAGAACAACAGTCCCCGTAACCTGCTAATATCTCTTACAAAATGGTTTGAGGTATTGTCCCTTGTTTTGTGAAGAACTTAATGACAGTGTGAAATTCAATTTTATACAAACTTGGGGGTTTTCACATTTGGCGTGCTTCTTTGGTGATACATGAAAGGACACGGATGCTAGTAGGCTGAAATTTGGCACATATACTGACCATGAGTCACACAATCAAACTGTGTGCACTAGTACTCCCACCTCTGATAACTCCCCTGTTTCGTGATTTCTTGACCACCCTCAGATCGTCTTGTTGGGATCCTCCAGGGATTAAGCCCGGCCCCTGACTGCCCACACTGTTTGAATCAGTCTGCCTACATGTGAGGAGGAGTTGTTTCTTTTTTCAGTTTCCTGGCTTTTTAGCAGACACATAACATATTTAGGTCTTTTTGTTTATTAAAAAATGGGATCATAATGCCCAACCTTATCTGATCAGTTACCTATTTTATCTCTTTTTCTAGGAAATCTGTTTAAATCATGGATGCTCAGCATTTTCTGGAGAGGAGTTAGGGTTGAGTTTGCCAAGTCATAGAATCATAGATTGATCATGGGTTTTTGTTTCAAATTCTTTCATTTTATTATTGCAGCAACTGTGGTCTAGAGAGAAAGGAGGACTTGCCTAAAGCAATGGTGCCACCACTCATTTATCTACTCATTTATTTATGCGTCAGGTAATTTGTGCACGTCTCCTATGTGCTGGGCACTGTGATAAGCACTGGATATACCATTGTGAACAGGGTGGAAAGAACCGCTATTCTTAAGTAGTTTGCAATCTGGGCAGGAAGGTAGATAATTAGAAAATTTACTAATGGCGGTGTATTTCATTAATGACAGGGACAGGTGTGGGGTGGGGAGTACGTCTCTCAAGTAGAGTCTTCTGAGAAGCTTGCTGGAAGCTGATGCTTTAAGCACCAGGAAAGGAAGTTGGGTGTGGTGCGAGCATACTGCTGATGGAGGGAAGAAGGGAAGTTAGGGTAAGTAAGTGAAGACAATTGCAGGCCATTCCTGATTCTCCCACAGGAATCTATTTCAGATTTTGTGTGGATATCAGTGTGATTGATACTGGTGGACCTTGAATAAACCCCATGGGGGTTTATTATTAGATATTATTCTAAACTATTTCAGAGGTCTCTGCCTTCTCCTTTTTCATCTATCATAGTGGAAGTGATATAGAGACTAGAGCAGATGATATTTTATATAAAATATAGATTCCACTACATCCTGGCATAGAGAAGGGATAACGTTCACCATACCCACGGGCTCACTGAGTTACAATTATAGAGATAAAGTAATCACCCCTGAGTATAAAGTGCATGCAAGGATAACTCAACACACAGTGGTCTGATTGGTCCTCGTCAGCTAGAAAGAGCCTTTCTTTATATCAAATTGCAGGTCTCTGTCACGGTTCTTAGGACTCTCTGTTGTTTATGTGCATATCTATCCTCTGTAATGTCTTGCACATTTTTGGAGGGTAGGATGGTGTTGAATTCATCATCCACCAATAAACCTAACACCCAGCATATTGCCATGCCCATAAAAACTGCTCAATGAATAGTTGTCGACTGAATCATATAGAAGGCCTGAAAAATAATCTTTAGGGAGATGAATTGTTAGAAAGGTGGGGCCACTTTTTTTTTCCTTTTGGCTTCTGCACCGTAATCAGTGGAAGAAACCTATAATTATCACTGTTTATGACCGGTAACAAGAAATGACTATCAGAGGGTCCTTGCTTAGTTCCTCTGATGAAGCTATTGGTGTGGTGACAAGAAAATCATTGAGGACAAAGAACTGAACACTGAGCTATTTAACAAAACCCACCGCAGAGCCATCATTGCATCATTCGGCTGAGATGTGAAGTAATGTCTGAGAGTTTGGTTCCCAGCACTGGGCTGGCTCAGTCTCTGTTCCCAGATAGACCCTGCATCCTGTCTCCTGACCCTTGCACTGTAGGCTGCAGGCCAGTCCCACCAGAGGCAACTTGGCGGCCACACTCCTCAGGAAGTACATGCAGTAGTCCCAGGAGGGTCTTGGAAGTACAGGTCAGCGCTGTGTCTGCCATGGAGAGTTTGGGGGAAGGACCCTCACCATCCATGTAATCCTCTCCAGCTCCGACCCATCTCACAAGCAAAGGGCGAGAAGTGTGTTTTCCTGAAACTGTTGTTCTAGTCATCTACTCAACTGAAAACCAATAAAAATCCGGGATCAAATTCCTATTCATGCTAAAGAAAGAACTTTTTTTTTTTTTTTTAAAGTCCTGTGTTGCTCTTAGAAAGGTTATTTCAGTACACTGAGCCTCAGATTTTCATCTGTAGACAAGGTCAGTCACTTTCCCTTTAATGCTTTGCTTAAACATTAAATGAGATACATGAAGTGCTTTGTAAGTGATAAAATGCCGTGGAGATCAAAAGTATTCTGTAATACCAAATCTGTTATAAGATTTCAGTGTGAGACAAGACTAGAATAAAAGAGAATTTTTAACACCCAGTTTGGGAATTTAATTCATTCTATCGCTCTTATCTCAATATGGAAAAAAAGGTATAAAAATTCTTAGTTTTGTCTTTAAATTTTATTATACCACCTTAAAGTTTGCTAAAAATCTACCATCTTTATCAGTTTATTATTAGATCCTCACTGGCAGGCAAGACAAATGCTATTATCTAGATTCTACAGAATGAGTCCTGTTGGTTGGATATAGTAAACTCTTGATATCTATCAAACTTCCATTGAGAAAAACTCACATTTCCCCTTGATAAGAGTCAGATTTTGGTAGTGTAATTAGTGTCTTTTTTTCTTTTTTATTGTTACATTTATTGGAGTGACATTGGTTGGTAAAAATTACATAGGTTTCAGGTGTACAATTCTATAGTACTTTGTCTATGGGTGGCACTATGTGTTCACCAACCCTGGCAAGAACTTAACAATGACGTAATGGCAGTAGGTGGTGATGTAAAAGGTAAAGGGAGCAGGGAGCAGAACTCAGAGGCAGTCTGCCCCTGCCTGGTGGGTGCCCAGGTAGGTCTCTCCCACTATGTCACCACCCCATAATCACACTGCTTTACTAAGATAAGGAAATCCATTTTTAGTGGCACCGGAGGGGTTCAGAAACCCCAGAATCTGAACTGGCAATGTGACATTGTTGCAGGTCAGAGGTGGGAGATGAAAATAAAGATGATACAAAGCATTAATGTCAGAAATTTGCTGATTTGATCTCTGCCTCTGGTAAACAACCAACAGCTAGGGAAACTGGGCCACAGTTAACTGAGCATTTGGGCCAGAGGCACCAAGGTGTGTTTATTTTTTAATGGAGGGTTCCTGTGCTCTTGATGAAGACTTCAGGAGTGACAAACTTCCCTCCTAATTTGGTTCTTCCTGAGGACACTGTGCAGCCTGGTTTTCTTGGGGTTTAACACCCTATAATTACTGTCAGATGGAGAGAGCAAGAGCCCTTATACTTCTTACCACTTTCTTTCCTATTTATCCTTGCCTAAAACCTGAAATGAAAAGAAGAAAAGAATTTAGGTAAGAAGGGCCCAGCACTTTGGACTAGCAGAAAGGGCAAAACCTCTACAGTTGAAAAGAAACACTACAGGTTATGGTATGTGAGGTTGGAATCACCCAGAGACCAATTAACACCTTTTTGGGGGGATTATCCATTCTGGAATTTGCAGATAGTTTCTTAAACAGTAGTGTTTGCTATCCACACTGTAGGAGTGACTGAAGTGTTGATAAAAGGCCTTCTAGAACGAAAATTTCTACAGTAGACTCTGGAGGACATGTGTAGGTCTCCAGCCTTTGGGTGAATAGTTTGGCATTACATTCATTGCTGGAGAGATCCAAGACTCACAAAAGAGCTTTTAAAGGAGAGACGCTTTTTTCTTAGAAGAACTAGTTAACAGTCTATTTGCTTTCTGAAGGTTGTATTGTTAGGGCCTCTGTTGCTACCATGTGTACAGTTCTTCCAGGGTCCTGCATCTCCTAGGATTTGTAGCTTGTGTGTGCCAACTGGCTTTGGGCTGAATCTGAGCGATTTTAGCTTGGGAATCAATTCTTTGTTGTTGCTGTTGGTTGCCATTCATTTTTATTTTCAATTGCCTTGTATAATTGCCAATGTAATTTCCAATGAGAGGAACTTGACTGCATTTTCTTTACTCCCTCTTTGCTGTATTAGTTCAGTAAATTTCTTACTAGAAAATAACTTTTGCAACTGGGAGGGTGGGGACCTGATTCCGACGGGCAATTTGGTATCACATCCAGAACCTGCTTATTTACATCCCTACATGCTAATGAAACAGCCCCTAAAACAGAAACCATCCCTGGGCATTTCCCTGCAATTTCCCATGGCCATACACCAGGGAAATATGGGAGCACTTCTTTCAAAGAATGCATAAAAATGAAATGAATTATAAGTCCATACTACCATTACTTCAATTCATTGAGCCAATAAACATTAGAGCTGGTAGGGATTTATTCAACCTTACTTTACAGATGAAGAAATTGAATCCCAAAAAGGAAAAAATAACTACCCCCCTCGACCACCACCACATACTCCTTACCTCCAATGTCTATACCTACCGGTATGTAATTTTTACTAACCAATGTCATCCTAATAAATTTAACAATAAAAAAAAAATTAGGAAAAAAAACAGTTACCAACACAATTGAGATAGAAAGCAGCTCTTCTGATTTCTAGATGAGTATTTAACTCATTAATTAGGATTGTCATAGTTCTGACTTATATCTCTCCCAGAATGGATGGCTCAGTTTTAATGTTTGGTGTTGATTCCCCTCAGGCCTGTATGTCTAATTTAATTTTACTCAGCCAATATTTCAGAAATTACAGTCATTATACAACCTGTATCAGAATGATCTATACCTGTTAAAAATGCAGACCCTTAGCGTCTCCTAAACTTCAGAATCAGAGGAATCTCTTGAGAGTTGAATCCAGCATCTGGATTTTAATAAGCTTTCCTAAACGGGTCTTATGCACGTAAGATCCTCTTTACCTGGCCCAAAGTCAAGCTAATGTATTGTATTGACTTAAAATCTTTACTTAATCAGTAAAAGTAAAAATCAGCTGAAACTATATCAGGCTCAAAATCTTCTGCACAGCAAAAGAAATACTCAACAAAATGAAAAGGCAACCTAAGGGAAAGGAGAAAATTTTTGTAAACTATGTATGAGATAAAGGTTTATATCCAAAAATTTATGAAGAATTCATACAACTCTATAACAACAGGTCTGATTAATAAATGGACAGAGGAACTAAATAAACATTTTTTCCAAAGAAGATATACAGATGGCCAAGTATAAGAAAAGGTGCTCAGTATCACTAATCGTTAGAGAAATGCAAACCAATCATGATGAGATAACACCTCACACCTGTAAGAATAGCTATCATCAAGAAGAGGAGAGATAACAAGTGTTGGTGAAGATGGGGAGAAAAGGGAACCCTTGTGCACTGTAGGTGAGATTGTAAAATGGTTTAGCCACTATGGCGAATAGTATGGAGGTTCTTCAAAAAAGTAAAAATATAACTGCCATTTGATCTAGCATTCCCACTTTTGGGTATATAGCCAAAAGAAATGAAAATAGGTTGTTAAGGAAATATAATACATGCACTCCCATATTTATTGCAGAACTTTTCACAATAGCCAAGATATGGAAAGAACCCATGCATTCATCAACAGATGAATGAATAAAGAAGATATGGTACAGATCTACACAATGGAATACTATTCAGCCATGAGAAAAAAGGAAATTCTCTCACTTGCTGCAACATGGATGGACCTTGAGGATATTATGCTAAATGAGATAAATCAGATAGTCAAAGATAATTACTGTATGATACTTCTTATATGTGCAATCTAAAAGGAGTGAACTCATAAAAGCAGAGAGTAAAATGTAGTTACCAGAAGCTGGAGGATGGGGATGGGAGAAATGTTGCTTATAAGCCCATACTTAACAACTTGTAGATAAATAAGTCCTAGAGGCCTAATACACAGTACAGTGGTTATAGACAACAAGACTGTATTATAAATATTAAACTTGCTAAGTGAGTAGAAGAAATATTTTAAGTTAGCTAATGCTATGAAGGTAATCATTTTGCAATGCAAATGTATCAAATCAATATATGTATACCTTCAACTTATATGATATATATAGAATATATCTCAATACAAATAAATACTTAGTGTTTCTTAAATCAGGTGGCACCTTATAATTAATCATTAATGTAGGCAAAAATAAGTTTTTAAATGAATGGTGTCTTATAATCAATAAGAACTTTGAGTTGAGAATGTACTAAATTTCTCTTTCAAATTCTTTAGTTACTGGAGAGGGGGAAACCAGGATGGTTCAGTGGGTTAAGCGCTAGCTTTGAAGCCTTGGGGACCAAGAATTGAATCCTGGCCCTGGCCCGTGCGGACCCACATGCTGAACTGGAGTGAGCTTCCCATGCGGGAGCCCCCTCCGCCAGTTTGGTTCTCCCCCACCTCTCCCCCCCTCCCCGGCCCCAGTTTGGCCTTCAGCTCGAGGGGACATGCCTCCCATGTGGGAGGCCCCCAGCCCAGTTCCCACCCTGCGTGGCCCCTGCCCACCTGTGTGGACAAAACCATGCCAAAAACTGATGAAGTACAACTATGGAGACTGCTCTGGGCCCTCCCTTTTTTCTCTGTCTCTCTCTGTCTCTGTCTGTCTCTGTCAAAAACAATAAAATAATCATCAAAAAAATTCTTTAGTTACTGAAGAAGCAAAAATTGTAATTTGTATATAAATTCAATTTCATGGCACTTACTTTTTCCAGTGCTTAAGTTCCTCTGTGGTAACAAGGAAGAAATATAAAAAGTTTTGTTTTCTCAGGCCATGGGCAGCCTTTAGTGACCTATTATTTTTACAACTCAAATCCTGCCCTACAGCTTTTGTAGGCCATTCATCAGAAGACTGGCTTCTACGTTTTAGTTTTTACTTTCTGTGATTACATCTAAATATTAATATGTGTATTTATTTACTGTGAAATTTCTAAGAAAATCTAGAGTTATTCACCATCTCTGTCTTCTAACTGAAAGATTGAAGGAATTTAGTACTTTGTACCCACGAAACACCACCCCCACCTTTCATGCCATTGCCATCTATAATAGATTTTTAGATTTAGTTGGTTTGTTTTTTTTTAAGATTTATTTATTGTTCTTCACAGAGAGAGAGAGAGAGAGAGAGATACAGAGTCAGAGACAGAGAGAAGGGGGAGGGCCCAGAACAGTCACCATAGTTGCACATCATTGGTTTTTCCACATAGTTTTATTCCACAGGTGGACGGGGCTGCACAGGGCAGGAACTGGGCCAGGGTCTTGCCCCAGTGAGAACTGAACTGGGGGCACTCCCCAGTTCAGCATATGGGTCCACACGGGCCGGGGCCGGGACTCGATCCTTGGTCCCTGGGGCTGCAAAGTGAGCACCTAACCCACTGAGCCATCCCGGCTTCCCCTAGATTTAGTTTTGTAGAATAAGGTAGTTATTTAAAGTCAATGGTTAATTGTATTTATCAACATTTTATACATTTTGGGGCTTAGAATGTAGGTGATAACACACTAAATCTTTGCCGGAAAAGGTTTTATTTTACTCTGTTCTGAATGATTGTTTATCTGGGTATAGAATTCTTGGTTGATAGTTGTTTTACCTCAAGGCTGTGAAAAGATTACTCTACTGTCTTCTAGAATTCGTTACACATGAGCATTAATCTAATTGTCATTTCTTTGAAAGTCATCTGTCTTTTTTCTCTGGTAGCTTCTAAGATTTTCTCTTATAGACAATGTTCAGTAGTTTTACTATGAAATTTTTCTTGATTCCATTCATAATTATGCATTCTGTTTGGCATTTGGTGTACCCTTTCACACAAGTGAAAAGGTACACATATTATTTTCTTCATTCTGAAAAGTTCTCAGCCAATGTCACTTTGGCTGTTGATTTACAGGTATTTCCTCTATTTAATCCTAGAAATCCCATTATACATAGGAGAACTGTCTGGAAAGCATTCAGCCACACATAACCATTCTCATTATATTGACAATGGCTGGATTTCCCCCCCCCCCCCAACAGTCCTTGTATGTTAGAGCATTTCAATATGTTTCTTAACTTCCATTTCATGTTTTTCCTTTTTCTCTTTAAGTTTTTATGCAGCATTCTGGGTAAATTTTTCAATATCATTTTCCAATTCACCCTTATCTCTATGGTTATATCTGAGATGGAATTAATCTTGTCTATTGAACATTTAATTCAAGTACTTATACTTTCCATTACCAGTAAAAAAAAAATTATATACATAAGTTCTTGTTTCATGTTTTGTTTTGTTTTACAATTTTTTGATAATTTTGATAGCCATTCTTTCCTTTTCTCTGAGAATTCTAATACTTCTTATTTTAAGTGAACTTTCAGATACTGTTATTATTCTCATTTAATCTAATGGGTCCCCCAAATGCTGATTTTGTGTTTTTTTCATAGTGTTAGTTTTCTTCAAGTGCTTTAGACTTTTAATTTTTGTGATATTATCTGGAATGGTATCACACACACTTTCTCTTCCCACTCACTTCTCTCTGTCTAGCAGTTTTGAGGACCCAGTGCACAACCTGGTCTTGAGTTGGTGGCTCTGGACTCCCATCTTATAATAATTTGGGGACATTACAGATTCAGGCACTGAGCCAGCAGGCAGTTTGGCTCAATTCCTTGCCACAAGGTCATGTCTGCTTATTCCTCCTTTTCTAGATTCACATTCAGCAAAGCCCTCTACCGCAGGTAGCAGGTGTAGCTTTTCTTCAGGCAGGAATTCCCCACCCTATTCCGGTTTAAGCAAAAAGCCTGGATCTAGACTCCACCCATATAAGGTACCTTAACCACCCACTACTGTGTAGGTATTATCCCGCCTTCCCTGGTCTGCCTCTAGAGCCTACCGTGCTCACAGCTTTGGCACTTACTGTGCTGTTTTTTCTGTTTAATATCTAGTACACAGATATTTATTTCTTCTTTATGTATGCATACACTCATGCTTTACTTCCCCCTTACTATTTTTTAAGCTTACTCCTTTTTTTATTGTTAAATTTATTGGGATGACATTGGTTAGTAAAAATTATATAGGTTCCCGGTGTATAATGCTATAGTACCTCATCTATATGTTGCATTATGTGTTTACCACCCAGAGTCAGTACTCCTTCCATTACCACATACTTGGGTCCCTCTCCCTCCTCACCCAACCCCTCCCCTGCTTATGTCTAGGTAACTACTAAACTGTTGATTGTCTCTATAAGTTTTTATTTCTTTGTTGCTTTCAGTTTTATATTCCACATATGAGTGAAGTTGTATGGTTCTTAGCTTTTTCTGTCTGGCTTATTTCATTTAGCGTGATGATCTGCAGGTCCATCCATGTTGTTGCAAAATTCATCTTTTCTTATCACTGAGTAGTATTCTGTTTTGTAGATGTACCACAGCTTCTTTATGCAGTCATCCATCACAGGGCACTTTGGTTGTTTTCATGACTTGGCCATAGTGGACAGTGCTGCAATGAACATTGGGGTATTTATGTCTTTGTGAATTAAGGTTTTTAAATTTTTTTGGTAAATACTCAGAAGGGGGATTGACAGGTCATATGGAAGCACTGTTACCAGTTTTCTGAGGGACCTCCACACTGTCCTCCATAGTGGTTGTATTAATTTGCATTCCCATCAGCAGTGTATGTGGGTTCTAATTTTATTCCTTTAAAATGTTATCTGTGATTGCTAAGTGTTTAGAGTAGAGGGAGTGGCTTCAACACATGGGTTTATGACGCCATCTTGATCCCCAGACTGGCTCTGGGGATGAGAATAGCAATAGTTCCCAAGTTACTGTCTTTGAGGCATCAATCATTTTCCATATAACATGTGTTGCTCCCCTAATATGGCTCAGTGCCTGACAAAGTCCAGTCAATATAGATGAATTCTCTCTTAAGTGACTTTATTAAACCCACCAATGATTCACTTACCAAGCACTTTTTTGTAATAAATGTGCAATATCCCCTAAAGAAATGGATCTGGAGGAGAGCCAGACTAATTTAGGAGGGAACATGGTTTAAAAATGAGTGAGTAATTCTCAAAAGCACACAAGATGGCCATAGAAATAGATCAACATGTTTCCATCTTTACACAGATTAAATTCAGATCCTTTGCAGATAATGAAACAAACAGAAAATTCTACAAGTTAAGACTCCCAACCAGGATTTTAATGAGCTTATTTGCTTCAGCTTGGAGAGAATAGTCATGATACAGTGCTGAATTACATCAGCAAGAAACCAGAGGCGAGACTGGATTTGGTTCTAGAGTTCTCTCAGCAGAACAGTATGCATGTCATGCAACAGCACAGAGACACATGAATTATATAAAAATGTCTTAGGGATTCTCAGAGAAACCTCCATTTCCTTCATTAAAAGATGGTTTAGTAAAGCAATCCCAAAACTCATTTTAGGCAGGCCACGATTTCTGAGTACATTGTTTGAAACGCATCTATAGTTTTGGGTAAGGTGTAAGAAACCGGGCCTCCTGCCATTGTAAATACAGGGTCCTGGGATCCTTCTCCTTCACCCCTCTGGTGGACCATGGAATTGGTCTGCCTTGTTCCCTTCCCCTTACCCATACCTGCTGTCACCCAAGGTTTCTATTGCTCAGTGATTTACTCTGAGAGGTTCCTGTGATGGTGGCGAGAACAGTTTTGGTTTGGAATTGGACTGGGGCCCATGCAAACAGGGTTTGGCTTCCTTGGTGACAGAAGTTGGGCTGGGAAGTACTACTTAGAAGTAACATCCTGTTAGTAATGGTTTGGTTGTTGCCAAATAGGTCTAAGAAACCCGACTGTGTGCCCTTTGTTTTTCTTTCCTTATGGAGCTCATACCTTGAGATTGCTTTACACTCTGGCAAAGTAGTTTCTGTGTCACAAATTTCTGAGTTTTGCGGAATAAGGCCTTCCAGAAGCAAAGGGAAAGATGACATTTACAAGGGCTCAGTCTATGGGGAAAAAGAAAACTATCTTTTCCTTCTTTGTCTCCTTGGTTGTGGAAACAAGTTACTGTCCCTATAACCAAAATGCTCAAGGGTGACAGGAGGTTGACTCATCTCTGGACTTTACTATAAAATGCTGTGAACCCAAGAAAATTTTTCATATCAACCATGGCCTAAGAGTCTACAGGGAACCTGGGGTGGTTATAGACCAGAAAGAGCAAATTCCAGAGATAATGTTAATGTAAGGTAATCTGGTCTTCAATCTGAGATATGTTTTCCCCAACTTTATTCCACTTCTGGCTCCCTGTCACACAATTAACAACACGCTTGTTACTTTGAATGATATTTGTTTATCATTTATATCTTTCCCTAGATTCAGAGTGTCTTTCTTCCTTCCTTCCTCCTTCCCTTCCTCCTTCCTTCCTCCCTTCCTTCCTTTCTTCTTTTTAAAAAGATTTATTTTTTGAGAGAAGGAGAGAAAGAGACAGAGAGAGAGAGAAAGAGGAGGGCCCAGAGCAGTCTCCATTGTTGTACATCATTAGTTGTGACATAGTTTCATTCCTCACAGGTGGACATGGGGCTGTGCTGGGTGGGAACCGAACTGTGGGCTCCTTCATAGGAGGTGAGAACTTTTGCCTTCATCCTGGCTGTTATTAGTTGTGCTGCAGTTCAGTGTATGGGTTTGCATGGGCCAGGGCTGGGATTCCATCCCCAGACCTTGCAGTTGCAAGGCAAGTGCTCAGCCTGCTGAGCTTTCCAGCATCCCCAAGAGCTTCTTGAAGACACGAATTCGACCTTATACATTTTCATGCTTTTCAGAGCCTAGACCAGAGAGTGGCATTCAGTAAGAGTCAGTGTTTTTTGAACTGAATGTAAATGATTTTCAGAAACTCTCCTGTTCGTTTTCTTCATCTCTCTCCACTTTTTGGAAGGCCCTGACCCCTTCAGACAATGATAGAAGGAAAGGAGACCACATTTAGGGATTTAATAGATCTAATATTTTTGTGTTCTTTGCTTACCTCTGATCCTTCCCCAGAAAAAAGAACCAATTATTCAGGAAAGCCTCTAAAACTCATTTACATTAAGAACTCAATAACTGATTATGATGCACTTGCTTTTTTTTTTTTTTATTTAAGACTTTTTTTTTTTTTTTTT
>PVKE010027532.1:0-21207 GCA_004027555.1 Craseonycteris thonglongyai | reverse complement strand
CATCCATCCATCCATCCATCCATCCATCCATCCATCCATCCATCCACCATCCATCCA
Source organism: Craseonycteris thonglongyai (assembly GCA_004027555.1). Lineage (NCBI taxonomy): Eukaryota > Metazoa > Chordata > Mammalia > Chiroptera > Craseonycteridae > Craseonycteris > Craseonycteris thonglongyai. The sequence continues at coordinate 21,150 of PVKE010027532.1, read as the reverse complement.
TCTACCATCCATCCATCCATCCATCCATCCACCATCCATCTATCCATCCATCTACCATCCATCCATCCACCCACCATTCATCCATCCACCATCCATCTACCATCCATCTATCCATCCATTTACCATCCATCCATCCACCCACCATTCATCCATCCACCATCCATCTACCATCCATTTATCCATCCATTTACCATCCATCCATCCACCCACCATCCATCCATCTACCATCCATCCATCCATCCATCCATCTCTACCCTCTGTCACCCAGCACCCACACCTCTCCGGCCTTGTGCACTGCTCCCCCATCCCCAGTCTCACAGCCTGCCCTCCAGCAGTGCTGGGACCCTGTGGCTCTGGGGACCTGTGACAGCAGGAGCAGCAGCAGTCACAGCAACCACTGCCATGTGTTATCACTCACAAGGAAGAACTGTGTGGCTGGAGGGCAGGTGACGGACCCAGTGATGATGCTGGGACGCACACAGGGGGTGGAAGCTACCTCTGTGTGTGACACGGCTGCCCATTCCTGGAGCGTGTCCCCATGGCAGATGCCACCCATGCTCAAGATGGAGCTCAACATGTTCCCTCCTCCAGGGAGCCCTCCTGGCTCTTCCAGGGCAGCTCCCACACCTACTCTCAGATTCCCTGAACACCCTGCTCCTGGCACACCATGAGGATGACATGGTTCCATGTGTGTCCACTGCACAGAGTCCCCTGAGGGCCGGGCAGTGTCCTCAGTGACTGCACAGATGCACGGGCCTGCCAGGAGAGCGGCGCCGGCTTTTCTCCCCTCCGTCGGCGAGGCCGGAGCTCTTCCCCTTGGCCTGTGCGTGGCTGAGGTGTCAGCCCAGAGCGTGGGGCTGCCACGGCCACAAAGCACCGATCCCCTTTCCCCCGGGTCCTGGCTGCGGGCGAGGAGGCGGGTGGCCTTCCACCCCCGCCCCCCAGAGTGGCTGTGTTGGATCGAGTGGGAAGGCTGCTGGGAGGGGTGAATGGAGGTGAGGATGTGGGGGACCCCTCCACACCCGGCTGTGAACAGAGCATGCTAATCCCTGGTGGCTGTTTGGAGCCATTTGGTGATTAATTTCCACAGAAGGTTAAGATCCAACAGGAGGGAAAAAGTCGATGACTAATCTATTAAGATCCTGGGGGAACTTCATTTACATGTTTTTTAACGATCGCTTCCCACCTGGGCCTTCTGGAGAGTGAGCGGACTGAAAGGCGGGCTGGCACAGATGAGGCCACGGCGGTGGGTGGCCGTGGGTGCCTCTGTGTGGCCGGCGGGCACCGCTGGCAGGTGACGTCCTGAGGCCTGGCTCGCTGCCCTGCCCGGGGCAGCTCTGTGTGTCCATCTCTGGAAGGCTCCTCCTGCGATAACCTGTGCGCTCCCGAGGGCTGCAGGGGGCAGTTCCTCCAGCCCATTCTTTCCAGGAAGAAACCCCACGACAGGCCGCTGGGCTGGCTGCCAACCCATGTCCCCAACTTCAACTGCCCCGGTGACAAGCCACACCCTCCAGGGCCCACCAGGGTCAGACCCAGTGATGTCCCCCCAGACAGCTGGGCCAGGCACCGGCTGGAATCAGCGGTGAGGGGCCCCAGGGGGACAGACTACTGAGGCAGCTGTGACCTTCCGTGGCAGGTAGTTTGGAGCTGGACTGGGGAACTCGATCATGTCGTCTTGTGCTGCAAAGAGCTGAGACTGCTGGTTGCATCGGTCACTGCACGGGGGTGAGTCACGCCCCCTCCCCTCCTTTACATCCTGAAAACAGAGCTGGAGGCAGGGGCTAGGCTGTGGGTGCTGGGTGTGGAAGGTGCAGCCCAGGGGGGCAAAGGGCGAGCGAGGCGAGAGAAAGCGCAATGCAGCGCCCCGGGGGCCACCACCGTGACCTTGGCTGCTCCTTGAAGGGCGGAGACGACACAGCAGGTGGCAGCCATGTTCCCGCAGACACTGGGCATTCTCTGGATGGTTCGCATAGGCACACAGTGCCGGGAGAGGTCTGTGAACGGGAGAAGGGGCAGGGACATGCCTGTCCCTCCTTCCTGCCGTGTCCCCTGCACTCTGGGTTGTGTCCTCAGCCCTCCAGGGGCTACGTGGGAGGCCACCTGCCACCCTCCAGCCCATGTGAAGGGCTACTTCTGAAGGGAGGAGGTGTCTCGTGGGCTGAGAGGTGCTGAGCAAGCGCGAGAAGCAACCAGGGGGCTGAGGACCCTCAGGACGTGGCCCGAAGTTTACGCTCTCGCACTGCCTGTCGTTTATGTGGACAGATCTGCGATGGGGTCCTCCCTTCCAGGGACCCCCGGCTGGGGAGACATAGCCAAGCCCAGGACACGGCCAGCGGACCGATCAGCGACGGTTCCATGACAACACACCACAGAATCTGGAGGCCGGGCACGCGGCGGCCATACGCCTGGCCGAACACACAGACGCTCAGATCCCGCGTTCTTTGCTTTTGTGCTGTTTTCATTGGCGTAGGGTTTTCTGTCACCATGGACAGCCTCTGGGGGAAGAGCTTGGATGGAGAGCAAAAATAACTGACAGTGGGGTTATCTCTGGTTCCATGGATTTGGAGAAAGTGAGCAGCACAAAAAATGCCCCGATGTGTTCGATTTAACATAGTTTTACCATTTCAACGGCACACAAAATAGATGGCACGTACTCACCTTGTTATTTGCTTGGAGTAAAACCAGGCTCTTCTGTCTCAGCCCACGTCCCCTGGGCGGAGTTCCAGCCCCCCTCCCCTCCCCCCGCCTCGTTAACCGCATTTATAATAGCCAGTCTTTGATTTCTAGTTTAGGGCTGGGAACTTGAAGTCATATATAAAGCGGTCTGAGGTTGCAATCTTTTTAGATTCATATGATTTATTTTCCAATTTTTTCTGGTTGGCTTGCCCGGCTGGATTGCAGTGCAATATATCTAAGAACTTTCTGTGCTTTCCGAAAGGAGTCGATTGAGTTTGCAGAGAGGCCGCTCCCTGTCCGTCCTCTCACTGGCGGGCTGGCGTCTGTGATGTCTTGACTGCTCTACCTGGTTGTAGGAACGCAGGTGCCGGACCGGCACAGCAGGGTGGGGAGAAACGCCAGGGACTCGGGTGAGTGTATGTGCTCCCTTCAGCTGCTATAACGAGGTATCGCACGATTGGATTTATCCTCTCCCAGGTCCCGGGGCTGGAAGTCTGAGAACCAGGTGTGGGTGGGGCTGGTTCCTAAGACCATGTGGGAGGGTCTGCTCCAGGCCTGCTTGGCTCCCTGGTGGCTTGCTGGTGGCTCACTGGTGTCCTCAGCGTTTCTTGACTCACAGACACAGGGCTCCCATCTGTCTTCATGGCCACATGGCCTTCTCTGTTGGTGCCCAGGTATGTGTCTCTTGTCTTCTTACAAGGACTCCAGTCCTGGGCCGCCTGCATCCAACAGGACCTCATTGTAACTTGGTCGCATGTGCAAAGACCCTGTTCCCAAATCAGGTGTCACTCACACGGTCCGCAGGTTAGGACCTCACCATACTTTTTTGAGGGGTGGGGGGTGACCCAGTTGAATTCATAATGACGGGCTGTGCTTTGTGCTGGGAGCAGAAGGGCCCAGGCTAGCTGCAAGGGAGTCGGGCAGGGCAGTGAGTGTGGGCACAGGTGACAGGCAGTCCGCCACCCTGGTTGTATGTCCATGGCGAAAAGCAAGAAAGTACAATCCATGGTCCCAGAAACCAAGAGGAAATGGGAGCGGTGAGGGGAGGAGCCCCCTGGGGTCACCGGGCTGCCGGGGGCGGGCCTGGCTTGTGGCCCCCATGGGTGAGAGCTGAGACACAGGTCCCCTGGGGGAGGAACGCCACAAGTAATGGAAGGGAGAGAGATGACACTCAGGGAAGTCTGGAACATAGGCCACCTTAATAGGCATGTGCAGTGCCTTTTACATGCACAGTCAGTGCATGTAAAGTGTCTCAGAGATAAAGGGAAGGAGAGATACTGGAGAGCAAGAATGTGACATTAGGATAACAATGCAGCAGGTGGGTCTGAAAAGGAATGAGGCCAAATCACAGAAATGAAATGGAATAGAAGTAAACCAAGTAAAGCTGAATGGGCCCTTAGACAGGCACCAAGAATCAGAGATTGAGGGAGGGCATCCGGACATGGGGGTGGGGGGTAGGGGGGTAGGGTGAGTGGCCAAAGTTCTAAGGACAGGAAGTCCTGAAGGAGTGGCCAGACTGCATCAGGAGAGGCAACCTTTAAAGCCGTAATGGCTGAGAATTTTCTAGAAGTGATGAAAGGGGTTGGACGGATGGAAAAAGCAAGCCTCTGAGCAGGAGACGTACAAACGAGTCCTCCCGGAGACGCGACTCCCTTCATGTTTGGCGACTGCATTTCAAAGAGGAAAAATCTCAGCTGCCACCAGAGGGAAGCGTGGGCCCTTTGAGGTGCCACAGGGGACACGCAGAGCCATCATCCTTTTAGGGCAGGTAATCTGCTCTCACCGATACAGACTTTTAGAAAAATCATTCCCCAAACCCGCTGCCCTGTCACTTCCACTTCTAGACGTGTGTTCCAAGAAAGCCATACAGTCGTTGCTGTGCACCAAGATTTAAATTTGGCGGTGTTTGTAAAGGCACAAAAATGGGAAAGAAACCTAAATCGTTTCGAGACACACACATAAACTAGGGTATCAGCCCTAAACTGGAGTGTAGCCTCGCCGTGAAAAGTCTGTTTAAAAGAGGGCTTAGTCCCGTGGAACGCTCCGTATGCTAGGTTGTTCCAGGTTTTAAGAGAAAGCAGACGACAGGTGCTGTCTGGTTCAGCACGCCTTACTGTGTCCACGTGTGTCCGCGCATGTTTTCCCGTGGCCCCTGGCCCGGCTCCAGCAGCTGTGGGCGGCGGATGGCACCCACGGGGCAGAGTGGGCGCCGTGGGCCTTCGCTCAGGCCGGGCCCGGACACCCGCCGCCTACAGAGGGGACAGATGGCCTTGGACGCCAGCCCCGTCGGAGGTGTTTAATGGGGAGCAATGTGAGGAGCAGCCGCAGGAGCGCCGCCGGCCACGCCTCAGCCGCCACCCGCTCCTTCCCGCCCCGATGATGAGTGAGGCCCGGGCGCTCCACTGCCCAGGAGGGAGGCCAGGCGCTGGCTTCTGCCTGAAATATTTAAACACCGAACTCCACTGGCCCAAAATGTAATCAAATGTTAAATTATGAAAGGTCTCTGGGTTCAGCTCAGCCGCTGTAGAAAATGGATGGGCCTCAGGAATTCATGAGGCAGGCCCATCGCTAATGCCCGTCCGGGGCCTCCTGGCGTAACCAGGGCACAGCCGTGCCATCCCAGGGAGGGGCTGCAGCTCCTTGCAGGCCCTCGGGTGACCCCTACACACCCAGGACCTGGGCCTCCATCGATCCGGCGGGTTACACTTAGTGCAGACGGGCAGCAGCGTGCCTCTCGCCTCTGTGACCGGGCGGCTCGAGCTTGGCTTTGGCATGAAGCCCCCTGGCCTGGGGCTGACCCCCAGTGTGTAGCAGCCTACTGAAACCAGCGGTGTTGTGTACAGCGCCCAGGTAGGGTCACGTGTCCACAGGTCCCCGTGGGGAGGACACAGACACCTCCGGAGGCCCTTATTCCACCCCCAAGGTTCGGTACTGCCCTGGGGATGGAGTCTGCAGCCCCGGACAGAAAGGACGCAGTCCCTGCCCCCACGGGCTTGCAGTTCACTGTGACCCACGCCTGTCCCCTGTGTGTCCCCTAGAATAGCGCTCTCCCGCAGAACCTCCTGCAATGCGGGAGGTCAAACTCCATCCGAATGTCCCACAGGGTAAGCACCAGGATTTGAAGGGCCACGCGTGTGACCGAGGAACTGAATCCCAAATCTTATTTTATCTAATTGCTGGTCGGTGCCTCACGGGACGCCCGCCTCTCTGCAGGTCTCCCCCTCCCGCTGGGGAGGCCCAGAGACTTCCTGGCAGCCCCCCTGTGTCTTAGCTCGCTCTGCGCCCCGCTCCCACGCCCCAGCTGGCCCCCGGGGCTGCCCCCCTTTTGGTTTTTCTTTGTTTGCTGAGCCAGGCACTTGTTTTGCTAACATTTTGCTCTGGACTCGTTCCTATACTAAGAAATATGAAATCAATAAGTCCTAAGTCTGCCCAAACCACAGTTCAAACAAATCTTTTCCTCATCGCCTTCCTGATTCAGAAAATCCCACCGTGGCGTGTAATCCGGCCAGAACGATATTCACCTGGGGCCTGGTTCTCACAGACGCTCTGTCCTCTGCCACCCCCTTGAACACGTGACCATTGGCTGACACCTGTGTGGCAAGGACGGCGTGCCAGGAACGTTCCTGCAGGCTTTGCAAATACTGACTTGTTTAAGTTAATTTATTTTTTTTTAATAAAGATTTATTGTCTGAGAGGAGAGAGAGAGAAGGGGGAGGGCCCAGAGCAGTCTCCATAGTTGCACATCATCAGTTGTGACAGTGTTTCATTCCACACAGGTGGACGTGGGGCCAGGCAGGGCAAGAACTGCACTGGGGGCCTCCCGCGTGGGAGGTGAGAACCTTTGCTGGGTGACCAGTTGTGCTGCAGTTCAAGATGTGGGTGTGCACAGGCGGGAGCTGGGATTTGATCCCTGGACCTCTCCATTGCAAGGCAAGCGCTCAACCTGCTGGGCGATCCCGGCAGCCCTTGTTTCATTCTTAATGAGTCTCGCCGTGCAGGTAAGGTCACTAGCCCCGTTTTTACAGGTGAAGAAACTTAGGCACAGAGAGGTTGAGTGACTGGCCCAGGTGCACAGCGGCAGGCGGGCGGTGACCCCGGCGTTTCTCCATCAGGACACCGGCTACACCAGAGGGTGCCCCTTGAAAGGGATCTCCCCGCCTTCTGTCCCATGAGCTGTCCGGATGTTCTGTCACTATGCCTGTAGCTGTCTCTTCCTGGAAGAGGGGCCCCTTTAGAGGTTTCTGCCTTAACTGCAGCTCCCCACGCGCCGGCTCCGCCCGGGGCTCTGCCACGCGCAGTTGGTAGGAGCGGACCCAGCTCCCGCCGCCTCCTTCAGACGCTGCACGAGGACACGGCTCTCACCGCAGGCCTGACCCGGCGTTGCGTGCTCCCCGGTCTCGCTTCTACGAGCAGCTTGACTCCCCTTCCCCTTCCCGCCGCCGGCTTGTTCCCCACGCTGGCCGCCTTCGCCCTGAGGAAATCCTCTCTCTTCACAACTTGAGTTTGCCCGGCTGCCCGCTTCTTGCACGGCTGCTGTTTACAGCGTGATTTGGAGGCACATTCTCAAGCCCCCCATTTCCCCCTGGGTCTCCCCGAATGCATCTGGTTCCCGGAGACAGAGCGTGAGTACAGGGCGCGGGCCTTCGGCTGACCACCTTCTCAGCTCTCGGCTTTGCGGGTAATCGCCACCCCCCTCTTTTCCTAAGGAGGGTGCTCCCGTCTTCTTAGCAGCCTCTAAAAGTTCTCCCACTTTCTGCCCATCAGGCGACATCGGGGGTCTCAGACATCTGAGCCATGCTCATTATTTCTGTGACTTTGAAACCACGTGGTCAGAGGTGAATTGTGGGAACCCCGTGGATTCAAGGTTGGGCCCCTCACAGCTCCGTCTCTCAGCCTCGAAGGCGGTTGGGAGAAAATAAAGCAATGGGGGCGGGGAGGCGTACAGGACAGACCATGCGACCGCTCACTGTGCAGGGGACCCGGTCAGCAGACGCTGAGCCTCTGGCCGGCTCTCCGGGCTGACAGACCCCAGCTGCTCCCTGGCCTGCCAGCTGAGAAAGAGTTAAAAGCAGCAAAAATAAATGGTTCCACCCTCCCACACCCATGCCTTAAGTCCCCAAGCCCAGCGACCACCATCAGAACTGCGCTTGAATGTGCTTGCCACGCCAGCGAGGGCCACACCTGCCACAGAACGGCCGCTGCCTGTGGCTGACGCCTCTGGGAGCTGCAGTCACCTGTCAAGGTCAAGATCGGCAGAGTTCCAGTGCGCTCGGGCCTGAGGCCAGCCCGGCCCGCTCGGACTGCGCTGTGAAAACCAGTGACACCCCGCACCCTGGCTGGCCTGTCACGAGGGTGGAGTGGGGGGTGGGTGCCAAGGCCTCAAGCCACCTGCTCAGACGCCCGCCTCCCACATACCGGTGCTCCCGGGCTTCGTTCTTAGTCCGTTCCATCCATTTCCAACACCTAGAGATGAGGCAGGTGCTAGAATTAGAGGGGGCTGACATAGACCACGCCTACCCTGCAGCCCCACCCCCAGTCCTGATCCCTGGGCCTGACTCTGGGACCTCACGTAGCAGAAGAGATTTTTGCAGATGGGGTTATATTCAGGAGATTGGGACAGGGGCGCATCCTGGATCATCCAGGTGGGCCCGACACCCTCACAAGGGTCTCATACTAGAGAGGCAGGAGCGTCAGAGCTGAAGAAGGTGACAGAAGCTGAGGCCAGAGCTGTGGGGCCGTGGGCCAAGGGATGTAGGCCCAGAAGCTGGAAAAGGTGGTGAAATTCTCCTGCTAGAGTCCCCAGCCCTGAAAACCGGGACCTGTGACCTCCAGGAAAAAGCTCTTAATAATAAATCTGCAGTTGGAAGCCACACGACTTGCAGTCACTGCTCACAGCTGCCGTGAGAAAGTGACAGTGTGAGAACTCACCCACCAGCTAGGTCACTCCCCAACGGGGGGGGGGGGGGGCGGCGCGGGTCCCTCCCTAGAGAGAACAAAGGCTTGATGGACAGTCACCTCCTATCTTCCCTGCCCTGTCCGGGGCTATTTACACAGAGGGAAACTGAGGCCTGGGGGCCTGTGGTCCCTGCTCAAGCCCACGTGGGGACGAAGCAAAGCAGGGAGGGCCCACGTTTGATGGCACGGTTCTGTCCTTCGAGGTCGCCAGGGCCCGTCCTTCTGTGGCTGGACTTGGTAGCTCCTCCCGCAAGGTCACAGGGACTTGACAACGTGCCCTGATCTCTGCGCCCAGCTACTGACTGATGTTCATTGGAACCTCCTTCCGCCTGGCGGCCGCGTCCATCGCTTCACACCAGAAGGACTCGTCCTGCCAAGGGAACAGCGCGTTTGGTTTTCACATTTGGCAACGAGAGCGGGACACAAGAGCCGCGCTCAGCCCGCCGGCCCCGCGTGACCCCACTGGACACCCTGCCCGTCTGATCAGGACCCGACCTGCCCGAGCTGGGGCTCCGGCTCTGCTGCGGCCCTGACGTCACCTCCGTTATTTCAGTCTATGTGTTTACCAGACAGACAGGGCCCCGCCCTCGCAGAGCTGACGACCTGGTATGCGCGGGGGGGGGTCCTGACTGCCCCTCCCCCACCGAGAGGTTCTGGAAGCTTTCTTGACTTTTCTGAGCTATTTCCTTATCCTTAAAATGACGCTGCTACCCTACCCGTGGGGCTAGGGGGGCTGTGTGCTAAGTGAGGGGCCAGGGGTGTGAAACACCCTTTCTATGTGTTAGTGATTCACCCTGAGTGGGCTGCGCACCCCCCACCCTTACCCAGGGGCTTTCAGATTCAGGCACCACCTTGGGTGGGAGTCACCTCCACCTGGAAGCCCGCCCCCATTCCCCTCCCTCTGTGCCCCGTGGTGCACTTGCTGTCACCTGTGACTGGCAATTGGGCTCCTGCAGGTCTCCCAGGAGGGTCTGTATCCTTAGCTCAGAGTGCAGCACCTGGCTTTTAGAGGGTGGTCTCTGAATGAAGACCGGGTGAGGGAATGGACCTCCCTAAGGAAGTCCATCACAGGGAGAAACTGAGGCAATCAGCAGAGTTGGGGCCCCTGACGCTCCTTGGGGTCGTTAAGCAACCCCTAGACAAGAAGTGGATACCAGCAGTCTCAACTCCAAGTTTAAGGGAGCAGGTGTTAGGGGATCTCCAAGTCTTTGTGGTTTGACCTACTCACTCCCTTCCCCTAGGACTTCTAAGTGCTGTCTCGGAACAGTGACTGATTTTGGCCACCAAGTCTTCTGAGCTGGCTCCAGATTCGTCAGCCATCAGAAAATAAAGGCATGGCATCCCTCCATCCCTCCCAACCCTATTAAGATGGACAAGTTTCCTGGCAACCTCCTATTCATCCTTCAAGACCCCACTCAAGTTGCCCCTTCCCTCTACCCCCTACCCGAGGCCCTCTGCATGGCCCAGCCCCACCCCGGCAGGCCACACTTAAGAGTCTCCAGCCCCACGCCCCCCACCATACCGAAAGCCCCTGGGGAGCAGACCCGGGTCACTGGTCTTGCGCCCTGGCCTGCCCTAGGGTCTGGCGTGCGGCAGTTGCTCCGTTCATGTTTGAACGAGCGGGTGGGCTTTCTGCCTTTCCTGTTCTACCTCCTCGTTAGGAGGCTTCTGCTGGTTAGATTTTCAAAATCTCCTGTCCCCTGGACAGGCCGGCGCTCCTGGCTGCTGGGGGTGCAGGTCTCCGCCCAGAGTCGCCCCCGGGGTCCCTGTAGCTGCTCGGGGCCCGGAGGGCGTGGCTGGCCTTGGTTTTTGTCTTGACGATTTAGGCTGCGATTGATTTTCTCAGGTGGAGGCTGTGCGCTTAATGAACTGAGGGCTGTGCAGCGCTGCACAGCCGGAATTGTGTGCAGGGACAATTACCCTTCTGGCGACAGCTCCTCTCTTTTTAAAACACATACAACGCAATGAAAATAACTCAGCCAGCGAGGCGGGAGGTGATAGGAAGTGGGTGGTGCCATTAGAGTGGGCTGCTCGCGATTTCCCCACCGCTGGGGGAAGCCATTGTTAGAAGGATTCTGTTGTTATTGTCATTTTTATTTTATTTTTTGCAAACTTGGGGAAAATGGAGTGTTGGTTTAGAACAGAAGGATGAAATATTTAATGTAGCGAGAGAAGAGTTCGGGGCTGTTTTCCTTCAGCTGGAGCCTGAGAGCTTGGTGCAGACTGAGATCCCTTCACGTGATTTGAGGGGCTTCCTTGAGACGAGGGGAGCGGCCCCCTTCTCTCTCTGATCTGGGGCCCAGCAGGGTTGCTGGCGGGCAGCTCGCCCTTCCCACCAGGCTCTCCCACAGTGCCTTGAGGGGGGTTCAGCCCCTCCAAGTCTGGGGGGAGAGAGAGAGAGAGGCGGCAGGTGAGGGTGGGGACTGAGGCTGTGGGCTGGCGGAGGGTAGCCCCCACCCCCGCCTGAACTGGAATCCGTGCGTGGAGCAGACCAGCCTCCGCAGAGCCTGCACGTACATTTTAAAGAGCCGGGTCTGGTGGGAGCACACGCTTTGGGGGAAGGGAACAGCGCCTGTGCAGAGGGCAGGGTCGGTTTCAGCTGTGTGTCAAGAGCCCCACGCCCGTGTGGTCACGGGAGCTGCAAACCCCAGGTCCCCGAGCTCATGGCTTCCTGTCACCCATGTCCCCAGGGGCCCTGTGGAAGCAGGGGTCTTCATTCCAGGGCCCACCTGTAAGGTGAGCACCGGCTCTCTCTCCCTCACATGGCGGGAACTCTGCCTGCAGCCCTTGGGGAGCAGCCCCCCTGTGCTGGCCCCAGCCTTCCAACAGCCTGAACGCGCAGTCCCGAGGCGTGCTGGGAGGACGGGCCCGGCGCAGGGGCAGGGGCAGGGGCAGCGGGTGTTTGGGGGGGCGAGGGGAGGCCCCAGCCTTCTGACATCCCCGCTTATGCTGGGCAGCTTCTGTGCTGAGGGGCCTGGGCCTCAGCCTGTGGCTCTCTGGACGATGGATGGGGTTCCTGGATGGGGGCGGGGGTCTGGGTGTCGTAGGGGGGCCCTGCTGGGACCCTGAATGTGTGAGCATGATTGCTCACCCGGCCACACGCGGCTTTTGCCTTTGACCACGTGGAGGTCTTGGCTGTATCTCCCGCCGTTGCTCATCAGCCCCCTGAACTCACGCTCTCCGGTTCTCGTCCACCAAAGGGGCCCAGGGGCATCTGCGTTCCATTCCCAGACGGCGGCCGAGGGCTACCGGCGTGCGGAAACCACGAGTCGCGCCCCCGATGGAGCGGCCGGGCCCTGGCTGAGCGCTGAGGAGGCCCCACCAATTGGAGCCCTAATTGATGTTTGTTTTATGGCGTTCCGGGCACCGCTCGCTCGATAAGATGACGCGGATAGAATTCTAAGGAAGCGTGCGCTCCGTGTAAACAGGGCGCAGGCGTCGGAAGACGTTATTACAAGCGGCGATGTCGCTCTTCCTGTCCCCGTGCTCGGTAATGATTTCGTTCATGGTGATCCGGGCCCGGGGCCCCGTTCTCCACAGGCACACGGGGTCAGGGCGGAGTCACCCCTCAGGTGCAGAATGTTCTGGAGAGGGGCCGGCACCCCAGCCTGGGATGCGAGGGTCCCTGGCTGCGTGGGGACCAGAGGGTGGCTCTCGGTCTCCCCGAGTTCCCGGGGCAGGGGGTGTGTGACTGTGTGAAAGTTCCCCGCTGACGTAGTGCTTAAAAATCACACTTTCGTCACATCAGTTAAGTCCAATATGGGTCCCCTGGGTTATCATCCCGAGGGGGCAAGGCTGCCCCCCTGGGGAGGGGCTCCAGGCCAAATCAGTTTTCTTGCCTTTTGCAGCTTCTCCGTCCCTTGCTTGCGCGCCCCCCTGCCCATCACAGGAGCGTGACCAGGCGTCAGCTCGGTCCGGCTGTGGGTGGACTGGCTGGCACAGGGCACTTCGGGGGAGAGTCCAGCTCAGGGAAGGTGCAGACCGGGCCGTCTGACACCCCACGGGGTCCGTGGGCAGCCCGGCAGGGGGCAGGCTGAGTTCCTCTCTCCAGGGATCAGAGCGAGCTGGGGGAGCAATCTATGTATGTGGGGGGCTGGTCCTACCTTCTGGGGCCCACGCTCCTTTGGCAACCTGATAGGACCCCCCTGGTGGAAAGACCAGCATCCAATATTGGGGGTCTCCTGGCTCCCCAGGCCCACGTGGGGATCACGGCCCCCCCGGCCTTAGCTGGGATGGGGGCCACACCCCCTCCGGAAGCCCGGGGTGCAGGAGCAGGGCCAAAACAGGTCAAAGCACCAAGATCGCGCATCTTAGAAAGTCGGTGGGGACAGCTGTGGCCGCTATCGGGGGACTGGGGACCTGGGCGGGGGATGGGCCAGGAGAAGTCACCGGTGCCAGGCGGACATGGGGGTGACCAGTATGCAGACGTGTAGGGACCTGGTGTGACCTGAGGAGCAGTAGGGGGCTTCTGCCCAGGGCCGGGCCCCACGGGGCTTCCCAGGCAGGTGACAGCTACCAGTATGTCACAGTGAAGACTGAGGACGGGACGACTCATGTCCCTGTATCAATTTGAGAAGATGCAGGTGGGTGACCGGGCATTGGGGGCCCAATGTGGGGAACTGGTCGGTGGGGTCCCAGCCAGGGTGATAGCAGCCCCACATTTCCTGACAGTCACCTTGTGTTCATTTTCAAAACGTGGGTCTCTCGATCTGGCTGTGTGAACGAGCTCCTGGGAAGTGGGACATGTCACTGTCATCTGCGAATCCCAAGCAGAAGCAGGGCCGGCCTCTCAGCGGGGATCCCGGTCTGTGAACGAGTGACGGCTTGTTGAGCCGGCCTCGCTATGGGACACGGTACATCAGCGTCAGGCCTGCCCTGGGCCCTCGCGCCTCCAGCCTCAGGAACCGCCCGCCGCCAGGGAGACCCCACGTCCCGGATGTGCCGCTGGAGAAGAAATCTCCAGGCGTCATCCCGAACTGTGCAAATCAGAGGGCAAGAGTCCCCGCAGTTGTCCGAGGGGACACGTATTGTCTCGTCAGCTCACTTTCACATTTTCCTTAAAACTGAACGGCTGAGGGAAGCGCGGCCTGTGCGAGAAGTGGGGGTGTGGGGGGCGCAGCCGGCCCCGGGGAAGGCAGGATTCACGGGAGAGGCCAGCGGGAGAGGCGCCCTGCAGGGACCCCGTCTTTTGTCTCCCTGCACGTGGGACAGCTAGTGACGGCAGCTTGGCAAAGGGGCATGCCCCTGAGTGATTACGGAATTATCTCATCACTGCCTGCTTTGTGTTGGGTAAATAGTGCCCGCGTGACAGTCCCTCCCGTGACCTGGAGTGTGCAAGCAAAGCCCACAGCGCGTCGGAGGGGAGGGAGGGAGGGCGGGCCTCATAACAGCGTCAGCAGTTGTTGGGTGACGATGAGGACCTGCGGATTAAACCCTCAGCGGGGTTTGCTCGCACGGATCGAGAACTCCATGTTCCAAAATGTGTTTGGTGGCCGCCTGCTTGGACTCTGACCCCTGCTGGGGACCAGGGGAGGAGCGCGGTGAGGACACCTCTGCTTCCGCAGAGCCATGGCCCAGCAGGAGAAGGGCCAGGTTCACTAACACCCGTCCTGGCCTCCCGGTCCCCTCCCACGTGGCTCCCTGTGTGACCAACAGCCCGTGACCTCTCAAGACGGGGTCACGGGAGCTGCAGCGTCGGTCTTGCGGGCCCTCCGGCGTGCTGGCTGTCTTTCCCGGGGCCCAGCTGGGGCGCAGATGGTACCCCACATCCTCTGGGTGAGGACTGGAGGCCCCCGCACCAGCCCCGTGGGCGAGCCTTCCGGGAGGCGGCCCCTGCAGCCTTGTCACCCTGAGCAGCCCAGCGTGGAACCCCCCAGCTAAGCCCCTCCAACTTCAAGGTTTGGGGACAGCATGAGATAACGGGGTTGCTGTATGAGGCTGAGCCCTGGGGTGATTTGTTACGTGGCAAAGATGACGCACACCCGGTGCGAGCTGGGCGCTGAAACCTGCAGGGGCGGGAAGCTCTGGAGGCGGATGCGGAGAGCATGGAGCGGGGGCTCCGAGAGGCCGGGGCTGGACATGGGGGAGACAGAGAGGGTGCTGTGCACGTACGTGGATGGAAACAGAAACCCCCCTGCTGGTGGGCCTGGGCACGCATGGCTGGCCCTCTCTAGAATGTTCTTTTCTCTGCTCTCCCTCCCTGGCCTCCTCTCCTTCTCTCACAGGCTCGCCCACCTCCCCGAGATCTGACCCCTGTGTCCCCTTCAGATAATCTCAGATGCCATGAGGTGCAGGTGGCCAGGGTGGATGCTGATTTTGAGCGGGTGTTTTGGGGGACATGGAAGTAACTGATGGGCACCCAGATGCCACCCCCTGTGTCCACATCCCACCGTGACCACCCATGGCAGCTCTGTTCTGCACATGGTCCTCGGGGCCTGCAAGCTGACACATGTCCTGTTAAGGACCGTCCTGCCTTAGGCTCTCTGAGACAAAGTGCTCCCTGTCCTGGTCTAATGGAATCTGCTGTCCCTCACCCCCTTGCTCAGCGCCCCCGCCTCAGGCCCCCTGAGGGCGTCCCCAGCCCCTGCCTTCCTCCTTCCTCCTC
Source organism: Craseonycteris thonglongyai (assembly GCA_004027555.1). Taxonomy (NCBI): domain Eukaryota; kingdom Metazoa; phylum Chordata; class Mammalia; order Chiroptera; family Craseonycteridae; genus Craseonycteris; species Craseonycteris thonglongyai. The sequence goes on along the minus strand of PVKE010027532.1, from coordinate 5,915 downwards.
TGTTCCACATCCATCTTCTTTCTCTCTAGCTGACTATGTTCCTTTTACCTGGGTCTCCTCGTTTCCCAGAAGGCCGTGCACTTGGAACTGGATTTGTGGTCTTGGAAATGTACCTTGATGCTGGCTAGTGTCCTAGTCCGATTACTCTGAGCAGGGCAGTCGCACCTGTTTCCTGCCCCTGCCTCCTGCACACAGAGGGAAGTGCACGTGCTGCCACCCAGTCTGTCCCCGCAAGGCCCAGCCCCGGAGCCCAGAGCTGGGGAGCGGCCCCCAGCCCCCACCCCCACTGCAGAGAACTGCAAACCCACTTACTTACAAAGCAATTTGCTTCTGGGGGCTGGTTTGCGATTAAAATGGTAATTACCTTGCAAATGACTGTAACTGTCTTTCATAAACGTGGCGGGTTTGAGCAGTGACTGACAGCGGCCAGCCGGCTACATAATGGGCTTAATAAGTGATCTCCTCCGTGCATTGTCAGGGACCAGAGCCCGTGGGTCCTGGATGGGACAATACTGCAATTTCCGCGTGCGAGGCCATTCTTCTCCCCGGCCGTGGTTTTTTCAAGAGCATATGCTCATTGTTTTTTCTTAATAGGACATTTTTCCTCAGGGTAACTTGCAAATTGTTCATCTGTTTTTATTATGTCTCACCCTCCCCCCCAAATCCCGCCTTTCCTGTTGCTACTGAAAAGAACGTAGAGGCATGACCAGGGGTGCTGAGCAGGGGATGCTCAGGGGCTGTCTTCTGCAGATCGCCCCAATTCTGGAGCTGTGTACCCCCAGATCGCATCACACCCCCCAGGTGCAGGACCCAGCCCCAGCTCCCGGTGGTCGCCTGTGCTCCTGACCAACTGGCCACAGCGGGGAGGGTCCTCAAACCCTACCCCCGGGTCCCATTACTTTGCTAGAGCGGCTCCAGGGACCCAGGGAACCCATTTGCTCACACGATTCCCAGTTTATTATGAAGGATATATATTTTTTAAAGATTTATTTTACTGTTTTTAACAGAGAGAGAGAGAGACAGAGAGAGAAGGGGGAGGGCCCAGAGCCGTCTCCACAGTTGTGCATCATTAGCTGTGACATGGCTTCATTCTACACAGGTGGATGCGGGGCCGCGCTGGGCGGGAACTGAACTGGGGGCCTCCCTCACGGGAGCTCCCCTGGCGGGAACTGAACTGGGGGCCCGGCTCGCTGGCAGACGTATGAACTCCGTCTGGGTTGCAAATAGAAGCGCCGCCCAGACTCATTCTGGAGGCCCAGTCTGCAAACCACAAGGCCGTCTGTGGGCTCGGGTGAGCGGACGGGGTGGGGGGGGGGGTGGGCACCGCTGCGGTGAGGGGCGCGTGGCTGCTGGCCGGGCGCACAAGAGTTTGGCTCTACAACAAATGCCCAGTCAGCTTGTTAACCCCAAGGCCTTGGACGGACGTGGCAGAATAGAGCAGCTGCCTGGTTCCGAGTGTGTGACCCTGCCCATCCTGCAAAACAGAAGCCCATTTTTCGGTCTAGAAGCTGGGGGTCTGACCCTCAGCAGGGGAGCCGGAGTGGCGGGGAAGTTCTTGGGGCCCCCTCAGGGCCTGGCCCTGCTCAGTGGCTTCTGGGATCACCGTTTCCAGGGGTGCGGATTGGCGCCGGGCCTGTTTTGTGGGCTACGTCCCAGGGCAGGCACGTTCTTCCTTCGGTGGAAGCTATCACGTCCATCAATGCCTTCCGGGTCCTTGGTGGTCCCAAATCCGATAGAAGCTTCTTACATCCATGCTGGGAACGTCCTTCCAGGATCTGTCCCCTGAGTGATGCTCACAAGTCACTTCTGAACGGCGCTTTGCCATCGGCGCGAGGGCGTCATTTAAGCGGCAGCCACACGAGCTTCCCTGCGGCGGCTTTGAGACACGAGACGCGTGTCCTCGGATATTTGCATACACGTGTGCAGTCTTCGCTGTCACCTGCGACGGCTCCCGCCTCCATTAATGAAAGGATCCCCGCAGAACGATCGTCTCTGCGCCGTTGCCTCCCTGCACCCCGATGCTCAGCACGGTTTCCCATCAGGAGGACGGTGGGCAGACTCAGCTGGGTCACTCAGCGCCCGGCCTCCTGCCGACCAGAGAGCGTCAGCAGGAGATGCGCTTTCTGTGTAGCTGCAAGGACGGGAATGGGCGTCGCAGGCTGGGCAGGAGGGAGCCACCCCACGCAGGGGACGCGGTGTGTTGACATACGTCACAGCAGTGCTGGTGTTGCCGCCACTCCCCTTGTTAGAATGTCAGCTACAGGGGAGTAGGACAGGTGGCTGTCCCCTCCTTTGTCACAGCCCTGGCTTATCGGGCCCTCAGCCGATACCTGTCAGTGAACGGAATATAGCGATTCTTACCAGTGTTATTGTCGTTACTGTCACCCCCCTGCTCACGGTCTAACGGTGGAGATAGAGGGGGTGGGGGGTAAAGGGTACAGGAGACATAGGGATGTTGGGGGCGCCCAGCAGGGGGTGGGGCTGACGCTGACCCTGTAACCAGCTCCTCATCCGTGTGCTGTGGTTTTAGTCCTTCTCACGTTTAAGCTCGGTCCCCCTGCCCCACGCACGTAGGAAGCTGGGTTCAGGTAAAACTGGAAGGAATAACAGCCAGGGTCTCAGAACGTTCTGGAGACTCGTGGTCAGCCTGCCCAGGCCCTGGCCTCTGAGCAGGACTCAGGGAGGAGAGTCCGAGCCTCAGGCCAACCCCGCTCACCCCTGCCCATCCCTCCAGCTGCGGAACCCCTGCCTCACGGCACCAAACGCCCCTACTTCTTCTCACCGCACCCCCCGTGAACTGCCCAGCCCCTGTTCAGACATGCGACCCCCAAAGCCGTGGAATGGGGTTCTGGCCTGAAGAGGAGCCCCGCTGGAGACGATACCGCTCATTGCGCGTCCACCCCACGAGGGCGTGAGGGGGTGCGCGTGGGGCGGCGACGAACGAGAGGGCTCTCATCACGCGCTCCCTCCCCGGCCGCCTCGCTAGCCGACACTGTTTTCCCGTCGAAGGTCCAGGATCTGCACGTAGGTTACGTGCCCACTTCCTTCACTTTGAGAAGCTGCCTTCCTTTCCTTAGCGGCTTCTTGTTTCCTGCATGGGGCGGGGTCACGGGCCTCCCGGCTTTGACACGCAGGCTCCAGCTGCTGTCTCGGCGTGGGGAGGGCCCATGGGCAGGTAGAACCCATGCGCTGAAGTGTGGGAGGCCCCCAATTTAGTTCTGGCCGGGGTGTGCGTCTCATGTGGGAGGTCCCCAGTTTAGTTCCCAGCTTGTGGGGTGTGTGCGTCCCATGTGGGAGGTCCCCAGTTTAGTTCCCAGCTCATAGGGTGTGTGCGTCCCACGCGGGAGGTCCCCAGTTCAGTCCCCGGCTTGTAGGGTGTGTGTGTCCCACGCGGGAGGCCCATGGCCTGGTTCCTGCCCTGTACGGTCCTCGCCCACCCATGTGGAACGAAACCATGTGGAAAACTGATGACGTGCAACTACGGAGACGGCTCTGGGCCCTCCCCCTTCTCTCTGCCTCTCTCTGGCTCTGTCTCTCTGTCTCTGTCAAAAACAGTAAAAGAAATCGTTAGAACAATCAATTACTAAGGGAAATGCAAGCTGGTTATGTACGGCAAGAGCCCAGCCTCGGGCCCAGAGATGCACACACGGCTGGGTATGCTGTCCTCTCTCACGCCCGGCTGACCAGGGGTGTCTGGAAGTCATGTCCTCGCCTTGCACGGATTGCACTACCAACCACCCCGACGTGTGAGGCTCCGGGACCGTCCTGTCCTCCTGGCGTGCTTCGGTGTGAGATAGCGGATCTGAGACAGGCAGGGCTTTGCTCCTGAGTCCGACACGGAGGGAAGGCCGGGAGGCTGCGAGCCTGCTTCCTGGGGAATGTGCCACCACCCACTGCTGTCATTCCATTGCCTCCTTGGGGACCGGTATTTTCACTGCGATCCTCCCCAGCCCGTGTGACCGAATTCCAATTTACTTGCTGGGTTTTCTTATTTCCTCTCGATGCTGACTCTGATACACAAGGCTGTTTTATCACCAGGAGATTTTCATCTTCATGCAGGGACATCTCGTGGTTTCCCATTTCCTGTGTTTCCTTTGAGTTTCTGCCACCGGGCGTGTAACACCTGTGAAAGGCACTGAGGTTCCACTTGCTGTTTGGTGAATTATTCAAGGTGCTCCTCTATTATTCCCTTTGTGTTTGTCCACGTGGCTTCTCACCAGAGGTGTGACTGACGTGGGAGGCTGATAGCCTACTGAGTGTCGAGTACAGATGAGCCCGAGAGATGAAGCTGGGGAAACGCAGCTTACCCCAGGAGTTTACTGATGGTGAGGCCAGAGAACTCTCAGGATCTGAGACCGTAGATGCCAAAACCATGGTCCAATAGGCCAATCAGGTGCTGTGAGGGCAAGACCCTCAGCCAGGGCAGAGGTGGCAGCGAGCTCACAGGGATGGAGATTCTCAGTGCTGTGAGATAGGAGCTTGGTTCGCTCACTTAGCCAAGAGATACATGCTGGACATTTACTCTGTAATGAGAATACAAGGATGGGGGCACTCATCTACCATCCGTATCCATCCATCCACCCTCCATTCATCTACCATCCATCATCTATTCATCCATCCATCCATCTATCCACCCTCCATTCATCCTCCATTCATCTACCATTCATCATCCATTCATCTATCGATCGATCGATCCATCCATCCATCCATCCATTCATCCTCCATTCATCTACCATCCATCATCCATTCATTTATTCATCCATCCATCCACCCACCCACCTTCCATCCAGGAGTGAATGTTGTCTTTAAATAGCTGTGTAAGGCAGGACTGGCTATAATCTCCCCCTCAAGTGACACCAAGACCATGCCTTTGAGGCCCAGTAGCCTTGTGTGTCGTTTACAAGGAAGGGTTGACCAGCTGTCCACCTGGACTCAGACAGAGTGAACAATGCCCCCGGCTGGCAGTCAGCCTGCAGACTCCCTTTCCCTCCCGTGTCTGTACAAATCAATAAAAGATTAGACTCAGCTCTTGTCATTGCCATTGATTGATTTCAGAATTTCAGAGAATGTTAATTTTAGGACGGCAGCATTTGGGGACATTCATTATATCCCATTAGGACATTGAGCACATCAAGTATTTTAATCTGGGGTACTGAATTATTTAAGGTCTGACACTGACAAGCCTAATGAAATATACTCCCCCTTTCTTTGGGGGTTCCATATCTGGCTACGGAAATTATTCATCATCATCCGAGAGAGCCCTCCTATTAGGGCCATTAAAGTGTTCTATTACTGGTGATCTACAAAGGGGACAAACACTGATCAGACCCCACCAGGCACCAGAGCATTTGGAATATCATCCATCTTAATGATCTGATCCCAAATCACAGAGCTATTAAAATAAAACTTGAAGTTTCGGGGGAGAAAAAGAAAATGCATTCTAAACGATTGCTAATGAGGGGAAATATTTAAATCATGCTAAATCGACCTTACAGTTTTGCCTAATACTCTCATCAGACACAGATTATTCTGTTCACCTCAGGTTGTCCCCTCCTCGCTAGTGCCACAGGTCTGTTTGGAACAAGGCTCTCTGTTCATGTTTACTTCCGGTCCCACCCAGCCCTGGTGAGCAGAACCTGGACCCGGAATAGGGTGTGCTCAGCTTCCACAGACCTTTACAGCCCCCCTGATTGCACAGGTGGGTGCTGGGCAGAGCAGGGGGTTATGAAGCACTTCATAGCCAGAGAGCCTGGGGTGCCCTCAGCCTGGGGGTACCCTCAGAGAGCCTGGGGGTACCCACAGAGAGCCTGGGTGCCCTCAGAGAGCCTGGGGGTGCCCTCAGAGAGTCTGGGGTGCCCTAAGAGAGCCTGGGGTGCCCTCAGAGAGCCTGGGGTGCCCTCAGCCTGGGGGTACCC